>OENM01001883.1:4955-24935 GCA_900239745.1 Rotaria magnacalcarata | reverse complement strand
TCGCCATGTCTAACTACCTATCTGGCAATCTTTTTTAGCTTCCTATGTTGAACACCAAGAAAAATCAGAAAAGTGAATTTTTCGTTTTAGCACAGATTTTCCTAAAATCTGGTTTTCTCGGCATAGGAAAAGCATTTCAAAAATCTACTCGTATACTTTGGTGCAGAATCATCTGATGAGTCTATTGACGTAAAAAATTGATTCTAGGACGAAAAATGAACCCTGTGAAAAGTTTGCAAAGCGTGGCTCTCGAGGTTTCTGAAAAACTGTTTGTAGAAGCTCTGGTTGGACGTGGCTTTACTTTAGAATATTTTTAATAACCTATTCTGATTCAGCATTTCACGCTGAACAAGAACATGTCGTTTGTAATATCATT
The DNA here is from genome assembly GCA_900239745.1 of Rotaria magnacalcarata. Taxonomy (NCBI): domain Eukaryota; kingdom Metazoa; phylum Rotifera; class Eurotatoria; order Philodinida; family Philodinidae; genus Rotaria; species Rotaria magnacalcarata. The sequence goes on along the minus strand of OENM01001883.1, from coordinate 24,559 downwards.
CGATTGTATCTTGGGTCCCAAAATTGCATTTTACGGAAAACCAGTGAAAAATTGGTTTTTCAGAACCCAAAAGTAATTTCGGTTTTTCAGGTACAAAAATTCACTTAGAAAAAATAAAAACTAGATATTCGTGATCGCCGTCATCGGCTCTATCGAATGAGCTATTAAAAACGAAAAAACAAATTTTGCTCGATTTTTGCATTAGGTGCACCTTATCTGTTTTTTTTCCGTTCTAGATCTTCTATTATGTTGACATTATGCTTCTGTATAACATAATCATTCGATCTTCTTTTTCGCTTCAGACGTACATCTTACAATTTTCTATTATTATCTTTTTTTTGTATCTAATATAAATAAACTACATATTTCTTCCCTTGTTTATAATGCTATTCATACATATTAATCAATAAAAATTTATTTTTTGTGTTTTCATTTTAGATATTAAATAATGTTTTAGAATACTTATTTAATAATATCATCAGACGAGAGAGGTTCGTATTATTTTACTTATTCCTTTGTTCCATATGATAGCCTGTCAGAGCGGCTTCGTTGCCTGACCCAGATAGATTCTTCGTGTCACTCTGTTGCGGCGAAGTAGTGTAGTACTCAGGAAGGCCGGCATTATGTGCGTATGGTCCCTGACGTCGTACGGACGGGATACCTACGTTCATTACCCTACCAGTCCGGCGTGGTCCGCTCTATGCGTATGCGTATATGAACGCACGGCAGGTCACTCTGGTCGCGCGCGAATAGTAAATAATCAATAGTTATCAAAGCAATTTATTTGAGTAAATACTATCGGGTGGCCCATAAAGAATGAGGGTTGTAGTATTTCATGGATATCTCGGAAACTCTCCGCAATTTACCAATACTTTTTTTCCCAATTAAAAGAGAATTTTCTTCTCTACAAATTCATAAGTACACGTTTTGTGCCATCGTACAATTTTCTGGTGCGAAAGTATGAAGAGTAAAGAGCTCCAAAACATAGTACTTTCAAAATATAAAGCTGGACAATCTTGTATTAAGATCCATGAAGATGTTCATGGTTCAGTAGGCTTATCAACCGTCGAAAGATGGTGCAAAATGGTTCGAGACACGGCTGGATTACTTTATTGAGATCAATGGGTCGTCCAAGAACAGTAAGAACTGAAGCAAACATACAGAAGGTAAAACAGCGACATGATCATTTACGAATTTTTTCGTGTCATAAAATTGCACGTGATTTGAGAATATCTCGTACAAGTGCTCAGAGAATTCTCAAAGATGATCTAAAACTAAACTCTTACAAGAAAAAACCCTAGCCAAAAACTTCTGAAACCCAAAAAGCAAAAAGATTAAAATTTGCAAATTGGATACGAACGAACTTTCGTAAAGAGGACACTTTGAGATTTTTGTTTTCTGACGAAAAAATGTTCGACATTGATGGAGTTTATAACTTCCAAAACGAGAGAATCTGGGCGCCAAGTCGTGCTGATGCTGATGTGGAAGGTGGTATCAGGCAGGTACAGAAATTTCCTAAAAACGTTATGGTCTGGCTGTGAGCATGTTCCAAAGGGGTGTCCCCTTTGGTAATTTTTGAAAACGGAACAGTTGATCATGATCGGTACATACAAGAAGTACTCCCTGTGACTCTGAAATTCGGAAACGACATGTTCGGCGACAACTGGACTTTTCAACAAAATGGAGGAAGGCCGCATATTCACCGAAAAACTCAAGATTGGTGTCGAACTCATTTACCATGTTTCATTGACAAAGACCATTGGCCTCCAAGTAGTCCTGATCTAAATCCCCTGGATTATTGTATTTGGGATGAATTCGCCGGTGCTATCAACTGGGATCTGGTGACATCCAAGACGGCTCTTATCAATGAACTGAAACGTAGTGTGAAGAAAATCCGTCCTGAAGTTGTTTTTGAAAGTTGTGCATCTTGGACGAATCGATTGTATCGATTGAAACAAGCTAATGGCAACTGTTTAAATAAATAAAAATAGACTATTTTTGTAGAGAAAAAAATTCTCTATCAAACGAAAATAAGAGAAAAGAAAAATGTGAAAAATTGATTAACATATTGAAAAAACAGTGAAACCCTCATTTATAGGCCACCCGATAGAAGAAGAAAAACAGCCAATGAACTATTTTTCTGCTTCTTACGAATCTTTTCAAATGTTTCTCTATATTCTACGAGATGCGGATGAGTTGAAGATAACTTTTCTTGTCCAATTTCAACTGCTTGTTGAACATATTTCATTGCCATACTATATTTTTGAGTCGAGAAATATAATTTCGACATATGGTGATATATTACAGCTAAATCAGGATGAGTTTTTGCGAGTTTTTCTTCACGTATTTTTAATCCTTTTTCATAATATGTTAATGCTGTTGTATAATCTTTCATTTCACGATAAGTTTCACCTAAATTAATATATGTTGTTGCACAATCAAGTGGATTACATTTTACATTCTCTTGAATATTTAACGCCTTCTGATGAAATGCCAGTGCTCTTTCATAATCACCCATTAGTCGATGAGCATCACCTATATTACTGTAATCTAATCCGAGATATGGATGTTTTTCTGGTAGAGTTTTTCTAGCTATTTCGAGACATCTTTCAAAGTAACTTAGTGCCTTTGAGTACTCTTTCAAGCCCCTATACACGCTTCCAAACCAACTGAATGTTGAAGCAAAAGCTGGATTACCTTCTTGAAATATTTTTTGTTGAATTTTATAAGCATTTTGAAGAGCCTTAAGTGCTGCTGTATAATCTCCCATTCTTTCATACCAAGCTGCAAAACACAAATAACTACCAGCCAAATCGGGATGAGTCGGAGGCAGAGATATTTCTCTTATTTTGAATGCTTTTTCGTAATATTCCAATGCTTTCGAGTATTCACCCATGCTGTCATACACACCACCAATGTTGTTGTAGGAAATAGCCAAATCGGGATGAGTCGGAGGCAGAGATATCTCTTTGATTTCAATTGATTTTTCGTAATATTCCAGTGCTTTCGAGTATTCACCCATGCGTCTATACACTTCACCGATGTTGTTGTAGGAAATAGCCAAATTTGGATGATTCGGAGGTAGAGATATTTCATAGATTTTGTTTGATTTTTCGTAATATTCCAGTGCTTTCGAGTATTCACCCAAGTTGTTATACGCGAGACCGATGTTGTTGTAAGTAAGAGCCAAATCGGGATGATTCGGAGGCAAAGATATTTCTTTTATTTTGAGTGATTTTTCGTAATATTTCAGTGCTTTTGAGTAATCACCCATGTTGTTATACACAAGAGCGATATTGTTATAGGTATTAGCCAATGAAGCATCATCTGCTGGAAGAGTTTTCCGGTTGATCTCGAGGAATTTTTCGTAGAATTTAACTGCTTCTTGATATTTACCTTGCTGGTCTTTCAACCATCCAAGCTGGTAATAGATAAATGCCCTCTCTCTATCATCAGAAGCCCCCTTAAGTAGTTCATCGTAGAGTTCCTCAGCTTGATCGAGATGGCCCACTTTGAGCATTAATTTACCCATTCGATACCCTCTTCTACCGCTGATCTCCTCTTTGATGCGATTGGTAAGAGTGGAAAGTTGTGGATCACTCTCGTCAGTAATAGTCAATTGTACTTCCCAAAGACGACTATTACTAGGCGTCTGTGTAATTTCAACAATACGAAAAACAGTGTGCATTGTAAATAGAATTTCTTGTTCTTGTGGAAGAGCACTGTGCTTATCTATCATTGCAAATGGTGTAATTGAACTTGATATTTTACTTGGATCTATTGTCATAATAAACATAACACCCACAATATCTGGGTTTCTCTCTAGGGTGTCTGGAGCAAATATTGTGGCCAATTTTCTGTCTGTTGGATGAATTCAATTATTATATCATCTTAATAGACGAATCCACACCCCTTTTGTTACTCTTCTCATGTCGTCGTACCCAAGTGAGTTTAAGGAGGAAAAAACTGATTTCTCCTGCTGGAAATCACTAGAAATCACAAGGGGGAAGTGTTGGCTCCAAGTACCAAATTTTACTATAAAGTGCGAAGGTGCTGAACAGGTGCTAGAGATGCTGAAATATGCTAAAGATGTTAGTAGTTGTGGAAAAGGAACAGTAAAATAAAGGAGAATTATACAACAGAATGACATAATTATCTGTTAAACTCATTTTTTTCCTTCGATCTTGGTGAATACACTAATTCCACAATAAAAACAGAGGTGTGCCAAATTAGAAATCTGACTGCACCGAAACCCTACACTTAATTTTATTAGTCTGACAGTCATCACTGAATTCTGATTATTTTCCAGGAGTTTATTGTGTATTTTATGGACAATCAATTTTTAACATCTGTGGTGCCTACCCCTCAAGGATCGAAAAATCTTTTCGCTCTGATCTTAGTGCGAGTAGTTTTACAGGTTGTTCCAAAAGTCCCCGAGAAAAGTTTTCGAAAATATCTCCTATACAACTCAAGCGATTTTATCTTTTTTTGAATAAAATAATAGTGTATTCTTTTAAGTTTTATTTCATATAATTTGGTTTATAACAAATGTTCAAAATGACTACCATCAACTGAAATACATAAATTCATCCTTTTTGAAATATTTGAAAAACCATTATACAAAATTTCTTTTGAAATTGATTTTATTTCGGTTTCGATTCTTCTTTTTAATTCAGCTATATCTTTGATAGGAGTTTGTAGATATTGTTCTTTATATGCCCCCACAGAAAAAAGTCAAGTGGTGTTAAATCAGGTGACCGTGAAGCCCATCGAATTGAACCACCTCTGCCAATCCACCTTCCAGGAAAATGATCATCCAAATAACGTCGTACATCAATAGAGAAATGAGGAGGAGCTCCATCCTGTTGAAATATAGCTGAACGAAGCTTGTGTAATTTTTTAATCTCTGGAATAAAAAACGTCTCTAGCATTAATAAATAATTTGCCCCATTAACAGTATCATCTTCAAAGAAATATGGTCCTAACAATTTACTTTTTGACATAGCACACCAAACATTGAGTTTAGGTGAGTTCATAACGGTTTCGATGGTAACATGTGGATTAGTTTCAGACCAATATCTGATGTTGTGTTTGCTAACTAGTTCACCCACATAAAATGTTGCTTCGTCCGAAAAGAATAAATTTTCTTGCATATGACTATCTTCTAACATCGGTATTAAAGTTCTATACATTTCAACCCTATCTATAAGGCTTTAATGCTAGATATTCAGTCATGATTCGATGTGCTGTTGTTGGTGGAATAGAACAGTCTGTTGCAACAGATCGAACACTGGATTGTGATTTATCTTTCAGAGCATCACTAACTATGTCGATGGTTTCTTCTGAAATGCTTGGAGGTCGTCCAGACCGTTCTCAATCTTCCACTGTACCGGTTTCACAAAACCGTTCAAATGTATCTTTAATACATGTTAAGCCTGGTGTATTTATTCCAAACTCGGCCCTTAATTTTCGTTGAACAACTGTAGCCGAGTCAAATTTGGCAATTAATAAAACTATTTTTTTTTCTAATAGTTTTAGGCACAGACATTTATCTGAAAGTATATAGAATAAAACTAGAAAGAGTATACTATAATATTATAAAAGAAAAATATAAATCGTTTGAGTCGTATAGAAGATATTTACGAAAACTTTTCTCGGGGACTTTTGGAACACCCTGTATTTCGATAAAGTTAAGTTTCCTGATCACAAATATCATCTTAGACTCTAAAATTCATTGGATACTAAGAAAGATCTGAAGCACTCTCTGGAAGCCTTAAAAACAGCTATTGGCCTAAAGATCCATGAATATTCGATTTATACTGTTTGAAAATACCACCCCGATTGCGTCATGTAGTTAGAAATAATGCTATTCTCAATTTTATGAAGTGTGACTTTTCGAGGTCTACCAGTAAGATTTTCTTACCGGATTCGTAATTGAATGTGCTCTTTCTAATAAAACTGTTTTCAAATTAGAACTCGTTGTACTGAATATAAATATTATATTTGTTTTAAGCACAAAATCTAATTCGATTTAATTATTTTACAACTTTTGTTTTCGGTCAGATTTTCACTCCTGGTACCCGTCATGGATAACGAAGAAAACAAACTTACTCCAAAAGCCATGTGGACGATGTTAAAAGTTTCCAAACTTTACGCATGATGTTTGAGATAGAGTCGATCAATTAATAATCAATCAAATAGTTGTTTTGAATAAAATATTTTGTTTTCATATGATCCTGAAGTGGAGCAGATGTAAAAATCTGACCGAAACAAAAGTTGTAGAAATAATTAAATCGAATTAGATTTTGTACTTAAAACAAATATAATATTTATATTCAGTCAAATGGAAAATAGTCTGTTCGAAACTATCGAATATCGGCCACAAATGACAGAAATTCGATTCCAACATTAGCATTGGAGCGAAAACGTTTTACATTACATCGAATTTTAAGTTGAAAACTCTTTCATCAGAAAGAGCACATTTCATTACGAATCCGGTAAGAAAATCTTACTGGTAGACCTCGAAAAACTACACTTCATAAGACTGAGAAAAGCAGTATTTGTAACTGTATGACCCGATCGGGATGGTATTTGGAATTTATCGAGAGAAAAAAGATTGGATATCTAAGTCATTCTTATATATTCTGATAGACAAAACATTGTGCATCGAACGGACCTATTTTCAAACAGTATAAACCGAATATTCGTTGACCTTTAGGTCAGTAACTGTTTTTCTGAGGCTCTGCGAGAGTGCTTCATGTCTTTCTTATTATTCGATGAAATTCAAAACTGAGACAATAATTGTAATCAGAAAGATTAGCTTTATGGAAACATAAATATTTATATTAAAACTAAAACAAAAAAGGTTTTTCACCCCTTGAGGGGGACTCCAGGTGTTAAAAATTGATTTTTCATGAAATAAACAATAAAATGAGAAAATAATCAAAATCCAATGATGATTTTCAAACCAATAAAATTATGTGCAGGTTTTTTTACCAAGAAGTATGGCATTTCGTACAATATTTTTTTGATACCTGAGAGAAAGCAAAAGCTGTACAAATGCAATGGTGATAAAATGAAAAATAAACTTCTGAAAAAGATTCAGAAGTCAGCGTTAACTCACACACTAATAAAAGAAGGATAAAACTTTTTGGCACATCATTCTGCAATTTCGATATGCGGTTACTTTCGAAGGATGTTTTTCTTTTTCTGTTGGCTTTTTTATTCTGAAATAATTCTTATTCAGATTCTGTGAATAGTTCAAGAAAAAAATTCACCTCTACTATTGAAGATGAAGGTAGTTTTCCAGATTCATTTCCATGCGACTGAAGTAAATCTCACTATAGAAAAGGTGCTGAGGGTTCCAAACCTGCACTTTCCCCCTTGAGAAATCACCAGAAATCATTAAAAGGCGATCCGACGAAATATAAAGCCTGAAAATCGATTTTCACTATTAGAAAAAACATGCGAAGCGATTAGAAATCACTGAAATCACTAGCACATACCGTGTGTCCTAAAAGTCCGTTCCTAAAAGTTTTTGAGTAGATTTTCACTATTTTATGGAACTACAGTAAGCGCCATAAGTGGGCACGATCTAAAAAACGTAGAGGACCAAGAAATTATTTCGCTATATTTTATTTCTGGAACTTATATAATAGATACATCATCTTAATAATTAATATAATCCCCTTTTCTTTCAATTAATAACTGTACTCGATTTTTCATCGAAGCGACTAATTTTTCAGCAAATTCAATAGGTAAACTTTTCCATTCTTTTTTAATTCTCTAATAAAGTTCTTGATCGATGTTGATGATTGTCTGTTTATTTTGAGCTTCAGTAATGACCAAACATTTTCAATTGGGTTGCAGTCTGGAGATTGTGATGGCCACGCTAATGATTGTATACCATTGTCGACCTTAAATCTTTTACACATCTTGGAAGTGTGTTTAGGATCATTGTCCTCCAACAGTTTCCAATGAGAAGCATTGTTACCAAACCATTTTTTTGTTGATGGCAGAAGTCCATTCTTGTATATTGTACACATAAACTTCGACTTCAATGTATGTTTAAATAATACCAGTTTACCAAATCCATATTGACTAAAACAACAAACATGCGCTTTGACAGGATGCTTAATTGTGGAAACATAATATTGTTCACCACGTTTCTTTCAAACACGTCTTATCACTTGTTTCATATGAAAAGAACTCTCATCTGTAAAAACAACTTGATTCCAGTTCATATCTTTATGTCAAATAAAGAACAGATTGACTTATCGGTATTATAAAAAGATAAAATCAATCTGCTGTTCTCAGCTCTTGCTTTTCAGCAACCGACTGTTCTGTCGAAGTTGAATGAATATATAGACAAATGCAAAGTTGTTGTGCTTTATATATAAAAAATCATAAAATACTAATGCAGAGTTTAATTGCCGACGCGTTTTGTGTTATTTATTAAAATTTAGAAACACTCATCAGGGCTCTGCATTACAATTTTTAAAAGCACATTAAAGATAAAAGATCACAATAAAAAATTCAGCAATGGACATTCGAAAAGAATTTCTCATTTTTGAAAACATGAGAAATATAAAAGAGGCTTTCACAATGAACATTAGAAAGAATCTTTCAGTTTTGAACAAATTATTGCACCGTTAAGAACGATTACAAAATTACGAAGAAGGATAAATAAGATACAAGATATCACTAGCAAAATGAAATATCAAGAATGTTCTGACATAAAAAAACTTTTTTGAAGCAAAATCGGAATACGAAATTCATATTGAAGAAAATAGAGAAAAAAATATATAGGAGAAGGAAGAAAATAATAAAATAAATAAATGTACGATTATTTATTTTTTTTTCACCAGCTGTTTTTGTAAATTTTGAACATTTCGAGTGCCAATAACTGGTATAATTTCATTAATTGGTGATTCACTAAAATATTTATTCCAAAGGGTATGAAATTTTGTTGGCAAAGTTTGTATGTTTAAACAGTAAGTAAAATGAATAAACATTGTTCTATAATGATCAGTTGGTATTTTTTCTTCTTTTATAATATTATAAATAATATTTTTTCGTATCGTATTGCAATTGTTACTAGTTAATGATTGAGTAATATTACATTTCTTGAGTACACGATTGAATTGGTTATCTATAAAATTGCCTGGATATTTATTTAATAATAGAGCCATTCTTAGATCCTCACGTTCATCTAGAAAAGCTTTGAATGTTGAACAATATCTTATAGCTCGAAGGAACATGGCGAATGGAATGTTCTTTTTCATATGCAAAGGATGAACGCTGTTAAATGGTAAATAGTATGGTTCGTATGATGGTTTATGATATACTTTTGTAAACAAATCAGCATTAATATTTTCTATATAAATATCAAGAAAATTTATCGACTGACCGGCTTGAGCTTTCAGTTGAATATTTGAGTCCAAAGTATTCCATTGATCAATTTGTTTATTCAAGTGTCGTTCGGGCCAGTTTATAATAATGAACATATCATCAATATAACGTAAGTATAGACCACCAGCATTTCTAATTTGTTTAACAATATTTCTTTCAAAAAAGAACATGTAACAATTGGCAATAGTCAGGGTTAACGGTGAACCCATAGCACCACCACGAATTTGATGATAATATTGACCTTCATATAAAAAATAATTATTTCTCATAACGAATCGACTTAATCTAATTATTGTTTCAATTTTTAAACCATCAATTTGTTTCAGTTCAAGATAATCTAACATTTTTTTGATTGCAAGAACACCTTCTGTTTGTGGTATCATTGTATAAAGATCCAGGTAACAGTCTAGAATGTCCTTTCAAAAATGTCCTCGGANAAGGACATTTCGTCCGAGGACATTTTTGAAAGGACATTCTAGACTGTATTCAAGATCCACGACGTCTATGGTGCATAACAATGTTTCTTTACGTAGATTAGTTGTTGACCATTCATATACTTGTTTCATTACTTCGAATCCAGACGTGGTAGTTGTCTTTGAACCTATTTTATTAAATAGTGGTCGAAGTAATTGATCGAGATATGTTGATATTTTTATAGTTGGATGTTTAAGACCAGAAACAATTGGACGAATTGGAGTACCAGGTTTATGAGTTTCAGGCAGATAATACAGATGAGCTAATTTAGCTTCACTTGGTTTAACACATAAAAGTTCATATTGCTTTTGGGTGATCCAATGAGCTAATCGCAAATCTAATAGATACTTGTGGGTGTGGGTGGGTGTATTTAAAAAGACCCGCACCCACACCCACACTCTCAGGTTTCATTGACAGTATGCCAGCTTCTTTAAATCTTCTTCTTAATGTGGTTTTACTAACATTTATACCCTTATTCGATAATCTAGCTGCAATTTGACCAGTAGATTCGGTAGGATGCTGAGCAACCATCGATCGAATAACCATGTCTTGTTTTTCAGTGGTTGATCGGTTACGACCAGGTTTTTGTATAATTTCTACATTTCCAGTTATTTCATACCTTTCGAGCCAATATCTTACGGTTGACTCACTAACATGTAAATACCGTGATATATCAGCATTCAACATGTGTGGACCATAGTTGTGCCTTGATAAAAAGACGATTTCCTATCGTTTCTTTAAAGAAACATTCTTTTTTTCATTAGCTTATAAATTCATACGAAAAAGTGGGCAAATATTGTTACTTATATCAGATGATAAGGGTAAATAGTACTTTGAAACAAAGCAAAAAAATAAAACAAAATTCATTGTTAATACAGTGATAGAGGGCGCGACCACTTATGATGCTTACTGTATACCAACTTTCTTTGTTTTTGAACAATAGAGAAAAGCGCCAAGTTTTATTCTACACTGAAAAAAAGGTATCATACGAAACCATAAAGGATTCCGATTTTTGCAACCAAATCGAAATCCTTTTAGGTTTAGTACAAATTAGGTTTCGTAAAAAGCCTTCATCGTCAACAACTCATAACTAGGGTTTCGCACAAGGGGTTCCGTATAATTCATCATCGAACATTACACGAAGCTACTTGTTTTCTTTTTTATTACCCTTTGACCTACCTAGGTCCAATAGGGACACCATTAATAACAGTTTTCTTTCGTTTACAAACTTTAGAAAGTAAAAGCGATGAGGGTAATAGAATGAGACAGTAAAAATAAAAGAAAAGAAAACAAAGAGAAAAGAGAGAAAATAAAAGATGAAGCCATCAAAAATAAAAGAAAAAGTGAAATAAAAATTAGATGGCATTCGAGTTTCACTCGACTGCGAGATGCGGTGCAAAGCAAATACGCGTTACCCGAAGTCATTTTCCCGCTATTCGAATAAGGATTCTCATGTCAAAAATAAAGAGATATTCATTTATGTAATATGTTAATAAAATAGATTTTTTTTATTTCGTGTAAAGAAATGAAAACACAATGATTAAATCAAGACGTTTTAGTTATGTTAAGGGCATGAATTAAGATGGATTAAATGTAATTATCAATATGAATATGTTAAATATTTACATTAATAATATGTTTCCGTAGAATTGTCCTGAAAACTCTAAGGTTGATGCATCTATCTAACAAATATATTCACGATGAATTAAAGTATGCCAAATAGTTTTCTGAGTTATTTACAGTCGAATTTCGTATTGAAACATATAAGCATTGAGTGAATAATTCTAATAAAGTAGTGATATTTATGTTGATCTATGCTCTAAAATAGAAGCTTTGTTCTTTATTTATAATGCTTTGCATATCTTATATATTGTTTGATAATACGAGATATCAATTAATATATATATCCTTAATATGTAGATATGTAATATTGCTTTATGAAAATCTTTAATTTATGTTTATGAGAAGAGTCTTTTCTTGTAAGACTATTAAATAAAACAAGTATCTCATGTAAAATGATTAGTGTAGTGATATTGCAACATCCTTTATATTGAATTTTATCTATATTACTCATCGTCTTTAATTATATATATAATAGAACACTATTGGCTATCGAATTTTGATGACTTCATTTTAATTATCTTATACTTGAAAAACTATAGATTTTCTTTCAAAATTATCATCTTGTAACCATATTTATTGTACAAGCGAAAATTTTATTTAAAAGCGGAAAAAGATATATAAAGGTCGATCTTAAAACTCTTACCTAAATTTTCAACGAATCTTCTATGACTCTCCAATTTCGAGATCATCACGCAACAAAAATCACTTTTTAGATGCGCACGCGTCAAGTAAAAAAGTAAAGAAAAACCTCGCACCGCATTAAAAACAAGTACCAAGGAAATACATGACTAATGCGGTTAAGCACCAAATACAATAATATCATGATAGAATAGGTGAAAAGAGGGTAGCCGCAAGTTAACACACATCCACACTTACTATTTCATATATTTTTCTGCTAAATACGACAAGCTGTAAATAAGGAGAGAGAGAAGACAGAATACATTACATACGATTAGAACGTTTCTGGGAAATGAATAAAATTATGTATCTCATTGCGGTCAATAGCCGGAATAGATGAGATCATATTGTGTCTAGAGCACCAGTCCAGACATATGGCCCATACACTGTTACAATCGATAAGTCTCTTATTTTTTCGGAGTGACATTATTTTACTATGACCGCTCAACCAGCTTTGCCGGTGAGCGCATAGTTCAATTTGTTCCAGTAATAATTGTCCAACTGATAATGTGCTCACCACATTTAAGGATAGGCATTGGATTCGGATAACTGACAGCACGAGCTGTCCACATAGCATGTGTCTTTTTATAATTGATTGGCTGTACCGACAAAACCGAGTAATATTCCAGAGGATTGAAAAACGAAGTAAGTCTTTTTTCTAAATCGATACATTGGTCGGTATATTTTATTTCCATCTGACCAGCTATTGTTGCAGCCACACCGTCAGCAAATAAGAATGACATTGCCATTGGAAAAGCATCACTCATAACTGAGTGATATGTAATAAAAATACTCGGGGTAAGACAGGACCCTTGTGGTCCACCCCTTTTGATAGGAAACCATCTGGAACAAGTTCCTTGGATGTCTATATAGCCACGTCTATTTGTTAACCATTCTTTAATCCAAGCAACATAGGCCGTTGGAATGCCTAAGCGTGAAAGTTTTCCTACGCAGTCGTCGAACCAAAGCTGATCAAAAGCACTACGAAAATCAACGAATACCGTATAAACTGGTGAGCTATTGGCCATTAAAGATTAGATCTGATCAATCAGTAGCAAAACTCGACTTTGAAGACGATGGTTAGCTCTAAAGTCAGATTGGTTGTCTGGTAGTAGGCCACGATCATTAAGCACTTTAAGAAAGCGACTTAGAAATCACTTTTCAATGACTTTAACGTGACAATCCAATAGCGGGATAGGACGTGTAGCATCCGGTGTACAAATAGGTTCTTTTTTTTGCAAGGATGACCATTCTAACATCTTTCCATTTTTCGGGCATAAAGGTCGTTTGTAAGGACAGATTGAATAAGGGGATCATGAGATGCCAAAAGGTTTTTGGTACATGATCGAGGTGCATGAGTGACAGGCCATGAGCATCACACGATAACTTTTTCTTTTTTTCTTTTAGTACTCTTACTAATTCTGGATAAGATACCAAAGGGATAGTATCGTTATTGTTGTCCCAGAGGATGGGCTGCGAATCAATATACGGATGTGGTCGGTAAATTTCCGGTTCTGTGAATAATTGTTCGTAGTAATTGGCCGCAAATTCCGCCATAACCTTTGTATCTTTAATGATTTCGCCAGACATAAACATAAAAGCTCGTAGAAAGGCGGATTTATCGCGAAAATGACGTTTGGACTTAATCCAAAAAGGAAATGATTCGGTGCCACCTTTGTATCTTTCTGCCACCATTTTACATAATTTCTCTCTTCGTAACATTCGAAGATGAGAACTTGCTTCCTTACGCGTCCTATACGCGGCTCTTGGCTAACAAATCTAACATTGAACGAAGCTCTCGTCCAATGCTATGCTCCATCACAGATTGCAGTTTTGCATCACTATATTATGGAAAAACACACCCACACCCCACAAAAAACATATAGCACCGATGAGGCATCAAAAAAGAATTCCGACCAAAAACCTTCCCAAATTCTATGCATAATTTCGGCACATCTTTCTAAAGGACCCACCAACTTGATCAGAACTCGCTCAAAAACCTCAGGAACATATTGGCCAGGGACCTACTTCCAAACCATGCGACACAATGCATTTTTCCACAAAGCGAGGCGATTATCAGGCACTTTTCTGTCATATTCTCTACGTTCAGGCGCGGATAACCATCTGCTTCAGTTTTTTGATCTAAATAGAAATAAACTAACCCATCCGCTTTCAACTTTTTAAATCGAATTCACCATTTTCATTTTCGGATATGATGGTGGATCTAGATAAAGAAAAAATAACTGGTGAGTTTTGAATACGAAACTCGAAAGGGTTTATGACGAAATCTCTTGGGTTTCGCAAACACCAACGGGTTCAGGACAAAACCTTTCGAAATTTTAAAACTTTCAAAAGTTTTGTACAAACCTTGGATGTTGCTAAACGTCAAACAGGTTTCGTAATATTCTACGGAAACTTATATAGTTTAGTAAAACTCTACGGAACCTCAAAGGTTTCGTTTGGCACCTTTTTTCAGTGTATCAAGACTTTTTTTGATAGATACTGTTCGAAGGTGTTACCTTCCAAGGAAATACAAAAATTTAGTCTTTTTCTTATTTCAAAAAATAATTCGAGAAACATATAGTTATCCTCTACATAATTAACTTCGAGACGGACCATCTTCTTGTGACTGTACAACAAATTCAACGACTCGAAAGAAACACGCTACAAAATGTTTTTTTTTGAAATAAGAAAAAGACTAAATTTTTGTATTTCCTTGGAAGGTAACACCTTCAAACAGTATCTATAAAAAAAGTCTTGATAGAATAAAATTTGGCGCTTCCCATGTAGCCGATTTTACAAAATAATGGACATTGCAATGCATTATTTTCCTATAGAGATGGAATGTATGGATTTACATGATAATGCAACCTATTTAATGTATTGCAATGCATAGTTATATCATTGCATTGCAATGTATTATGTACAAATAATTCATTATAATGCATTAAATAGGTTGCATTATCATGTAATTGCATACATTATTATATCTAATGCATTATAATGCATTGAAAGCTTCATATTCAGCACTTGTCACGCAAGATCTATATAATCCTATTAAATCGATATCCTAATCACGATAATGGTATCTCTGTGGTTCTGCACATCTATTTCCTTAACTTAACCCTTTCCCTTAATCTATCCCCTTAACTTAACCCCGTAACCTTAATCGATCTCTCTAACTTAACTTTACCCCTTAACATTCATCAACCCTCGCATATATATATAACGTATCAGTTTGATCACACCGATAATAATCTAAAACAAAAGACAATTAATGAATAAATTTGTTTAATATTATTAAGTTCGAACTTACCATTTCGAACAGATCGATAAGAGCCTAAAACAAAAGACAATGAATACATATTCTTTTTTATTATTGAATTCAAACTTACCATTTTAATCATGTCACATTGTAGTCGAAACCGAGAACAGTTCAAGAACGTATAGATGATAAACAACTGTTTCATTAGTATCAAAATGCTTTCAACTTTTGGAAAGAAATTAATTCATAGAGGGAATAATTCTTGATCGAATCGCTTATAGTTGATACTGTAAGCAGCTTTAGTTTAATATATACATCCGAAACTGAGCAATGACGAAGATGGAAAACTTCTTTTGAGAGGTTTGAGCACTGTGATCTCTTTCATTCTACAGAATATTCTAAAAATATTCAAAGCTCTAGTAGCCTTTTTTGCATCAAATAGAAACTCGAGATCGAACTTCGGTTATCGCGATTGAGTAAACTCGGAAACTCCTAGGCTTGACAGGGGAAATATTTTGGAAACTGAAAGGGTAATCTGATATACCTAATCAGATTTTGACTAAAGTATTCAATAGTGTAGGTTTACTTGAATACCCTAGTGATTTCTGAAAATACGATTAGATTTCCATTATCACAAAAAATGGATTCGAAAAATACTCTGTGCGCTGTAACTCAGGTTACAGTTTTTATTAGTTCTTTAACTTGCGCGACCCTTATTATTGAAAAGCGTCTGATACAGAGAAAGCTGGGTTAAATCAAACATCTACCTGTCAAATCCCTTTTTCTATATCTCTTTTACGAAAATGGTGAAATCTCTAGCTTAAAAATATTACTCTAAATAATGCATTGAAATGCATTGAAAAGTCAAAAAATAATTAATTATAATGCATTAGGTCATGTGTTTCTTCAAATAATGGAAAATAATGGGTCATTTTTCCATTATTTATCCATTATCGGCTACATGGGAAAGCACCATGTATGCGAGCAAAGAAAACTCAACATTTGCTTCAAGACAATGATGTTAAATTTTGGGGTAATGATATCTGGTCAGGAAATTCACCAGATCTTAATGTGGCAGAATGCATCGGATCAATAATCAAAGATGAAGTGGAGAACGAAAATGCTAACAGAAACTGAATATAATCGATATCACGAAGACACACTTAAAATGCATATTGAAAATGTCCTAACTAGCATGGAAGAAGATACTGAATTATTTGAAACTCTTCTATGCTCGTATCCATGTCGACGTCATGCAGTAAAAAATGCGAACGGTCGTCACACAGATTATTGATTGTATTCGTTAAGGAATAGAAAATAAACTATTTTGTAACACCTTTAGTTCGAGCATTATCCAATAAACTAGTTTTCTCGTGTCTTATATAGGTGAAAAGTTGTAACTTTCGAGAGTCTGATATATGAAAACTCTTCAAAGTCATATTATTTAGCATCGCTAAATCCCATTTTTCACGGGCTTTAATTTGGTATAAAATTCATCATATCTCCTACTTCGAATCATGCAGTTACTCCTGGAAAAATATTGTTTCCAACCGTGTACGGTAAAACGTGTTGCATTTGTTGAAGATGGATCCCATTCAATTAGTCAATTATTAATTATACGTGAAGTTAGTACTGAAAATCTTGATAGAACATGGCGTTCTCTAAATGTAACACTTAATTGCCCAGTATACACAATTAGTTTTAGCATAGTAAATACTTTGAAAAGCTCAGTAATTTAACTTTGTTAGTCACATCAGTTTTTATTATCTTCATCAAATATAAAATATTCATATATGCAGAAAGAGAGACGAAATATGTGAATGGTGTCTTACTAGTCGATAAAAAGTTGTTAAACGAAAGGAGTCCACCTTTTGAATCATTTAGATTCTGAAAGTCTTCTTTGCTCAGTCCCTGACCACGATAAACGGTAAAAGATTTCTTAAAACTTGCCGACTGCTCCTGATGTAATTGTTCTAATTGGAGATGAAGACTTCGAATGAAAAACCCTAATTTGCACATCGCTTCCATATCAAGCGATCTTAACCCACGATTAAGCATAGCATAAAGAAACATTGGTTTCGTATACCAATAGACTGGTGACCTGTCGTGGTACTCAAGCTTAAATTTGTTGATTTGTGTTTCAGAAATATTTTGTTTTTCGCAAAATTTCACTAAGGTGTTCATAGATTTTTCGTCGTCGTCATCGATTTCTAATATAATATCCTTGAAAATTACCGAGTACATGTACGATGGCGGTAATTGATCAAGATTTTTTTGATCCGGGCCCGCTGTCCCTTCTGCCACTATTTGCTTCGGAACGAAGCTCATCGGAATTGAATCGTGATCGCACTCATGGGCAACCTTTTTCAGTGATTCGCATATTGGTTTGATTGAGGTGAAAACACCTCGAATGTTGGACCATTCCTTTGCCCATGGTTCATGGCGCGCCTTGTTGCCGCAAAAAATGTAAATGGCATCCACTTTTGACATCCTGTGAATGTCATTTACAAGGCTTTGCCCTAATGCACCAGATGAGATGACAAATGCCTTTTCGTCAATTATTTCATTCAGAAATTGAATGCATTGAGCTGGTGTTGTGCAAATACTCACTTCAGTGACCACCGTGCGTAGTTGTTCCAATGTGTTTCGGCAATCTTCACTGTTTTCATCGATGTTACCATCGACCCAAATTACCAGATAATTCTGAACCATCCGACGTCTTGGTTGCGTGGCATTTGATGTTGATGTTCTACTTGTAGTAACACTAACTGTTGATTTTGGAACAGTTGATTTGGATTTTTGTCCACTCATGTCGAGTACGTGCTGTTGCTTGATACAAATGATGAATAATATTGTGTTGTTGAGAGACCAGTCTCGTTTAGATTTATATAGCCTATAACTTACTTCTTTATGGATCTTTTACGACGTTAAATGTGGGTATTTTATTTTTTCTCTGTTGATACTCAACAACAGATGCATACCTTACTTCTATTGCAGATATGCTTATTAACAAGAAACAAAGAACGGAATTCAAGTATGTCAGGAGTTTTATGGTTATTTTTTCCAACTTTCGTTTGCTTTTCAAGTTTGCAAGCGCTTGAGTGTTTCTGTGTCAATTACTTCGGCTCCTACAGTATATGTTTATCTTCTGTTATCTTCAATTGATTTATTTCTCTCTCTCTCTGTCAAGAACGAAGAAAAAGGAGCAAAGTATTCATCAGTTTGGTTGTTCTCTTTTCTGAAAGAAAGGGTTAGATGCAGCTTAAATACCCAGGCCAAATACGTACGGCGGGAAACAGTCTGATCCGGTGATTTTTCATCGAATTCCGGAAGCAGTATTCCGAAAAGTTTTCCGGTATCCGTTTCCAGGGTATTTCCCGATAACTCCTGGTTCCGGAACCGATAAGCGAATACGGCTTGCGTTTACAACAAGATTCCGTACTACATTTCGGATGATTTCCATTTACAGCAGGATTCTGGAGTACCTTTCCGATCGTTTCCTTTTTCTAATTTGAAAAACATTTATGAATTTCAAGGAAAAGTACATATTTCTTATTGGAAGTACGAATCTGCAGAATTACTGCCTAGAGTACCTAACTTTGACTGAAAGCTTTTTCGTAGTATCTTTCAGATCATTTGTTGTATAAAAGATTGAAATCAATAGATGAATGAATTTAACTGAATCTTATCGTCGATTCTGTCACATAAAGTCTTTACGATATATTGTTAATCTAAATAATTTTGATCAATATTGCATACCTAATGTGTTACCAATTACTTTTGGCATAAACCTCATTAAAATTGGATTACCGACATGGAATATGAATAGGATAATCACAATTTAATTAATCATATTTTCGTATGTGTTTACGCGATCTGCCTCTAAGATGGTTCGTAAAGGAGTTAAAATTTTATATTTATTTTCTCACTTTATGTGTATAACATTTTAATATTGTTAAACAATAGCTATCAACAATTATAAAATCTAGGGCGAATGACAGCATTTTTTACATGGAAATAATTAATTGCTCATATCTTTGATATTTGTGTCTAAATCGATTAACACTTGATAATAGTTTGAGGTAGATCACCATCTTATATAGCCATGTAGAAGTACAAAAAGTGCATAGAGTTAGATTAGAAAAATATTTCT
>OENM01001882.1:1858-23501 GCA_900239745.1 Rotaria magnacalcarata | reverse complement strand
AAAATAGATCAACAATTTTATAAAATTAAGAGAAATATATACGTTATAGATTTCTAGAAAAATAAGAAATATGTTAGAAAATTTTTGAAAAAATGAAGCGAAACGTTTTAAATCTTTTTAAAATTCTTTTTGAGGAAATATACTTCAAAAACAAATTTTTCCTAATTTATTTAAATATGTAAAAAAATAATTTTTATTTCCAAAGAAATAATTTTTTAAGTGCAAAATGTTTTTTTGTATTTTTTTATGACAATTAAAAATTTAATAACAATTGTTCCGCTTAATTTTATATCATCTTCAGGTTCCTATAAAGTTTTGTTCGATTTATGTAGCATTTCTTACTTCTTATTGATATCATACGACTGACCGAATTGATAACATCTTGGACTATCAACCAATACATCTCATGATCGAACCTAGGATAACGCAGTAAGTTCCAAAATTTTAATCGGATCGATAAATTACAAAAAATACCTTGTGATCCGCATTGTGAACACAAACGAAAAAAAATCATAGTCTACTCAATTGTTTTTGGATTCTTTTTTCTGAAAGATTGTTAACGCGTTTTTTAAGGCGCTTGTCTGAATGGAAATTGTAATAAACGCTTTTTGGGTATGGGACAAAAGTAATAAACCCTTTGAGGGTATGGAGTAAAAGTAAAAAACCCTTTTGGGGGTATGGAACAAAAGTAATAAACCCTTTGAAGGGTTTATGAAAGTGCAACGTATCATAAACCCTTTAAGGGTATATTATTATACTTTTTTTTTACAGTGATTAGACTGCAAGTAACACGAGACGTAGGTGATCTAATGATTATATAAATTAAAGTAAAAGGAAAAGACACGTGGCTAAAAAAATAAATTTTACTTTGATGTGTTACATACATCAGCAATTTCGTGTCAATACCATTAATAAAATAAATGTTAGGCTTTCCTGTTAATAAATCTATTAGATGCTATGAAACCATAACAATACTTTCAGTAATATAATTTTGTGAAAGTGCAGGTGGGAATAAATATGTAATAAATGAGTATAACACTGCAACGAAAATCATATTTCAAATTTCTTTGAAAATTTTTATTTTATTTCGGGCTTTCGACAATTGTCAGTTGTCATCATCAGGAAATAGTACCACAACAACAAATATAACTATATTAACGTAATAAGTTTAGAATGAACTTTTTATCAACAAATAAATTTATTTAGAACGACCCTACATAGAATATTTTAAAATGTCTTGTGATTCATGTTACAGATTATTGTCATAAATTTTAGACTAACATTTTGCAAACAACGATTATTTTGTATGAGAAAAAAATATTAAATCAAATAGGTTTGGAACATTTTATAATCAACACAAGACAGCGCGATAACAAGTTAATCGAATAGTGTTATTGATGATTGTAAAAATTTAGGGTAATGGATATCATTATATTTGGAAGCTCGTGCTCTTAGAATACATTCGCTGAAAGAAGAATTCATCCGTCGAGGAATTGTAAAATGTCACGGAGCTGTGAATAACTTATTAAATGAAAGATGATTATGTTCTATGTGTATTCTTGGAAAAAGTATCAGTTTAGTAAGAAATTTAAGAAATTTTCATAATAAACTAACAACGAATGCTCTGCTCGAAATAGATACGGCAGAATAGCTATTCAGTAGCGTGTGACATGATTTTTAGTAGGGATATTTCTATGGAATTCTTTTATATACATATATAATCATTTGAAAGTTCAAAGTAAAAAAAGAAGTGACCGAATAAGGATTCGAACCTTAGGTATCTGAACTAAGTGAATTAAGGAGTCAACGCTCTTACCACTAAACCATCCGGTGTTGTTCGATAATTGTGAAAGCTTTAGAACAATAGTTTTGGATATTAATCGATCCTGTTATGTATAGAATATATCCGCTAGAAAAATAATAGATCTGCTGGGGGATCGATTTATCTTAGAGAGCTAAATGTATGTGAATGTACATAGATATATAAATCCTTAATAGATCCGTTGAGAGAAAAATAGATCCGCTTGGGATCGATTCATCCTAGAGAGTTAAATGCAAGTGAATGTACATAGAGATATAAATCCTTAATAGATCCGCAAAGAAATTAGTTGATTTTGATATTTCTATCGATTTGTTTTTCAAATTAATTTGGGTGTGGTGTGGGTGTGTTTTTAAGTTTAGCAGCCATGACCGGTTTCGTCCTTGCTTAAGGGACTCATCAGATGGCTTCATCTTTGTAACTGTTCCATGATTCTCATCAGAATCACAAACAAGTTACTTGATTCAAAGTTTCATTTTGATTATCATGAAGAAAATTCAAAACAATTTTAGATATCGTTAAATAGGGTGTGTTTAAATTTAGCAGCCATGACCGGTTTCGTCCTGGCTTAAGGGATTCATCAGATGGCTTCATCTTTGTAACTGTTCNATGATTTGAAGAACCGGAAGACATCTTTTACTGTACATTGCTACGGAGAGTATTTCATGATTTTAAATTGATTGATAAGGGGTTTGGGGATGAGCTTTTGATATTGATTTGAGTTTCGAAATTGTATTAATATGGATGGCGTATGGGAATGAAGGATGATACGATAGTTGTTATATCTATTGGCGTCTCTGATGAGTGCCTGTTTTCTGTTTTTCTTAAATTTGTTTTGTGACATTAAGATTCTCGTGTTTTCACTTTGTCGATCGACTCGGTTGAAGAGTTGATTCGGAAATGTGATTGAGGGGATGATTTGGTGTTAATCGGTTTTGGTATTTATTGACTAATACGTTCCTGACTGTGCTGCTACGGATGCAGTTAATGTGGTGATTATAGGGGATGTCGTTTTTGCAACGTAGATTATTTACGATCTAGTATTGCTTTTCATATTTTCTTTCAATAGAGTTACGTTTATTTTTATTCATCAATAACAACACAGAATGTGAAATATATTAAGTTAGTGACTTGTTTGATTCGATTGAATATTCGTTGCTTGTTTATCTGACTGACTTTGCGTTTGGCCCTCTTGATTGCTTCCAGCACTTTGAATATGCTTGATCATTCTTGCGCTCAATTCTTGTTTCAAATTGTGATTGAGATATGTTCCGACCGTAAGAGCAGTATCGATAACTTCTGTTTCATGAAAAACACTGTTCCATAGTTCGTGAATCTGTCGGCGAGTGTTCCGGAGTCGTTTTTCATGTCTATGATGAATTATGAGACTTTTTCCTTTTATTAATTCGTTGTTGTCTGTAGGTTGTAGCAACTGATTTTGCATGTTTTTGTAAGGAGTTTGATTGGTAGTTGAGGTTCTGATTACTTTATCGGCTGTTGTAGCCCTTGGTGTTGTCAATAACTGATGGCGTAAATAACCGAATTCATCACAGTTATTGAGCATAGGCAAAATAAAGTTTTTCAATAAATATTTACTGAATAATGTAGTGAGTCGCCGATAGATATGTCTTGGCGAGTACCTATAAGTCACATAGAAAGAGTGAAAAACGTGACTGAATACCGAACACTTACCCATTATAGAGAAACATGAGTTTCATTTGTCGTATTTCTTCTTTGAATTCAGATAAGGTTCTTGAATAACGAACTGCTCTCGTAATAGCAGTGTCAACAGTGTTTCGGAAAACATGGCCAGAATGATCTGATCCAAATGGTAAGACATATGGCTCAGCTGCTTCTTTATGATACGCTGAAGTTTTCAAAACTTCGTAACTGTTTTGAATGAATACATCAAGAAATGGAATACTTCTACCGATTTGTCGCACTAGTTTAATGTTTGGATGAAAGTTATTAGCTTCATCTAACATTTGGTCGATATATTCGAGTGAATCGTTCGACGTAAAGAAAATATCATCAATATATATCTAAAATGAGACATAATAGCCAAAGTATATTCTTTTATGAACTATGTTAAATACCTGCCGTAGATTTCATTCGATACTTCCAGTTGGCGGACAAGTTGTCTTTGCCACTTTCACATGAAAATATTAGCTGGTGTTAAAGTAAATGCTGTGCCCATCGCACCACCAATGACTTGTCGATAGAATTTATTCTCATAAACGAAAACGTTTTCTTTAATGACGATAAGAGCTAACTTTCGAATAATATCGATTGGAATATTTTGAAGCTTTTGATAGCCATGTTGAAAGAGAAATTCAATTAGAATATCAAGTGATTCTTCTTGTGGTAACANTAAATTCCAAAAAAATAAGTCCCGGTAGCCCCTCAGTTTTGATAAAGGCAGTCAATCAGGTTTTTGAACCCTGGACTCCTCTCAGGTATATTTATTTGAAGAGACAGATCATTCGATGCAGATTTTTATGCTGATTATGAAAATTACTTTCCCATTTCTGAGAACTCAACTTTTAATTGAATGAATGGAGGTTTATTGTCAGGATGGGATTTTCATTAAAATTCAGCTTTGACACCGAGTCGACAAAAAGTTGTAGGCTAATACCTGAGGAGAGGACGATCGAGGACTCAAAAATCTTGTGGGGTGTGTGTAACGAATTTTATTTATGATCGATGTTGTAGAGATGTAAAAGATATTATTCGTTACTGCTGCAGCTTTTATTTTTTATTTGTGATCACAAAGAGAAACTGGAAGAATAGCGTTACCGCTATTCTTAGTGTATATATGATGTTTGTTACACTACTCCATTCTTAAGCGTTAGAAGGAGTTATACACGTTTCATATGATATAATTATTCTTCCTTTTCTATTCTTTCGATGTTTGAATTTTCATTCAGAAAGACAAAAATGGTATGTTTAATCGTGTTTCGGTAGCTCAATGGTAAGAGCACTGGTCCGGTTAACCAGCTGTTTGTGTGTTGGGTTCGATTCCCGAACGAGGCATATCATTTTGTTTTCCTGAATGAAAAATTCAAACATCGAAAGAATAGAAAAGGAAGAATAATTATATCATATGAAACTACTCCATTCTGTAATTTTCCAGTACTGTTCCGTTCCAGTTATGGTGTATAATACAATGTACTCGCTTTATATACGTGCGCACGAGAGAGAGAGAAGAATAGAAGAATATATAATAGGCATATGCGCATTACGTAGGTTATGTCTAAAGATGTAATCAGGTTACATAAAAGTAGATGGATAATATTAAGAAGTATGACAGATAGACTGATGAGAGTAACGAGTTATATAAAGCCTATGGCATATTGCATAACACTCATCATAATGTATTCCTCCTTCCTAATACTGGATCAGAGGATATTCCAAAGAAATGAAAACGCAAATATGTGAACAATAAAGGATGTCCATGCATTATTGGCACAGTGTGGGGTGTGGGTGCCGGTGTGGGTCTTCTCTCTGAGCCCTGAGACCCAAACCCACACCCACACCCTCTTTCTAGATTCGTTCTTGATCCTTGAAGTGATCTGATGGCGATTCGACCATCAGCATATTGTAATTTTAGTAGGAGGGTACCTAAAAATACTGTGCAATGGTACCCACCAAAGTACTATAGCTGTGACATACTAGTAGCAGAGTACTTTTTCGAGTATCCTTAATTCAGTACATGCTCTAGGGAGCTAATTGAAAAAAAAAGTTTTTTTCTTGAATAAAGATGGTGATTAAAATTATATTGTTCCTTTTACATTTCATAGCATATAATCAATCTGTTTGTTCATAAAATGATATTTATTTTCCTTAATTCGAATCATTCGTTGTTAAAACATTAATTTTTAGTTCCAGTTGTTGCTTGTTGGATNATTGAATTCGATTCAATGATATTTTAGGAACGTCGACAATGATTTGTGGATAAACATTGACTGTTTGCTGCTTCGATAATAAATGACGACGATGCTGACGTACTAATTTTACATGGACACAAGATTATTTGTAACGAATTTTACCTATTAATCGATTGGTGTAATGATTCAAATAGCATTTCAATAAAGTCATGAATATATCTGCTTGAATATGTTGAGGGTGTGGGTGTGGGTGAAGACAAGATCCACACCCACATGCACACGCACACGCACACCCACAGTCACACCCACACACCCAGCCACACCCCCAGCCACACCCCACACCCACACCCACACCCACACCCACACTTTTTCGAGTATCCTTAATTCAGTATATGCTCTAGGGAGCTAATTGAAGAAAAAAGTTTTTTTCTTGAATAAAAATGGTGATTAAAATTATATTGTTCCTTTTACATTTCATATCATATAATCAATCTGTCTGTTCATAAAATGATATTTATTTTCCTTAATTCGAATCATTCGTTGTTAAAACATTCATTTTTAGTTCCAGTTGTTGTTTGTTGGATAAATTTAACTTAATATTGTCTAAAATGATTAGTGAATGATTCTTCAAATTGACACGATATATGTAATAAGCGTCAGGGAACTTCAATATTTCATCAATTTCTTGTATTGATATTGAAAACTGATAATTATCAACATGTTTTGTAGTTGTTTTCACTTCAATTCGGTGAGTATTCAGAGTTGCATCAGTAAAATTAATTTCAATATCGTAAGGTGATCCCGTTTCAACTGTTTCATTGAGCCATTTAATTGACACATTTTCATTTTGACGATGAATATCTTTCAGATATTTATAAACCAATTCTTCGCCTTTGCGTCCAATTTCTAAAAGATCTTTTTCATCGATTGTTTTGTTCGAATTCTCTACGACATCGTCGAAAATTGTCAGACTGCTCAGATCAATATGCTTAAATTTGACGATATCATGTTTCTTCGGTTCGAAACTCAAGACAGAATCTAAAAAAATGCATATATGTTACACTTCACGATTGAAAAAGAATGTTGAGGCAACAAACGGACACAATTGACTTCTCATTTTCCGTTTTAGCGCGTCTTTCTACCGAATTAACCTTCTATATGAGTGTCGTCATACGGGGAAGCGAAGAATAGAAGAACTGAATCAATTGTCCTTTTTTTCTGTACGCATGATAAAATACAAACAGAAACAGAAGAATTACCTGGCCGTTGATCTTCTTTTCTTACAGTTGTTGTGGATTGACCATTGTTACTTACACTATCATACATTGTTGACTTATTTGTTTTCTCTTGTATATTGATATCAGAGTTCGAATTTGATTGTGAAGAAATTCGATTCTGTTTTATTTTCGATTTTGGTATTTCAAGTTTTGGTTCATTCAGTATTTTATCAACTAGTGCTGAATCATAATGAATATCTAATGTTGTATCATCATTATTAAGATCTTCTACTACACTAATTTCATCGTGTTCTTCATTGTTTGCATTTATTTTCCATACTGGTTTTGATTCATCATGTTCATTGGTCATAGTCTGTTCTAATTGATCTTTTGAATAATCTCCTAGTAACTTTCTATAATATTTATCTAATTTATCTCGCTTATATTGACATTCTTTAACAGTATCATCAATAATAAATTGTATTATTGTATCAATACTTTGTGAATAATGATGTTTTTTTACTAAATAAAATTTTTTAAATCTTGGATCAAGATAACAGTGATAGATATGATTAAATGATGTATTTTTGTATTCATATGTCACTTCAATACTATCAACAGTGAAAAATCTCATGTAAGAAAATATTTCATTTAATTTTCGTTTATTATACGATTGATCAAACATATCTGTTTCGTTGTTTAAATAATACGAAACTAATGGTAAAGTTTGTGTATAAAATTGTTTTAAATCATTGGATTGTTGTGCATTTGTAACAGTTACATTTGATTTCAATATTTCAGGTAAATTTTTAAATTGAAAATTATCAAGAAACTTTCGACCCATTGTGGTCAAACCATATTCTAAATATAAAAAGAATGAAAGATGTTTTAATATTCAAAAGTATACCAGGTAATTTAATGATTGGCAATAATTCTGATTTAAATAATTGCGCAACAGTTTTATCATCGGGAATAAATGGTTTATCCTCAAGTTTTATCCATCCGAACTTGGTCATACTTGGTATAAGAGATTCATGTTGGAATATTTCTAAGAAAAAAAATTTTAGTTATATACTGAAGTGTATATATGCTATAAATTTCTTACTAATAAGATTCTCATTATTTTCATCATTTAAGTTTTCGAATATTTTCCATACATTATTTGTTATCTCATCAGTGATATTATTTTGTGAATAATTTTTCAATAATTCTAAATATGATTTTACACTTGGTATTAATGGTATTTGTAGGATATTTGTAAAGAATATTTCTGATTCTTTATAAAAAAATTTCATTAGACGATATTCAGGTAATAAATGTGTTGGATCATCCCAAGCGACTTCATTTATAAACAAAAATTGACCAACACATAAATTAGTATTATTTGATACATAAGCATTAGGTACGAAAATAATTGGCCAATTCATATATCGTTTATCATTCATCAATTCATAATGAAGAAAGTTATATAAACGATTCATAGTCGATGAACTTTCAATAAATTCTCGTCGATATGGTTGTTTAGGTGGATTATCTAATAGAGTATTGATTTTTTTTTGTTTCTCATCTTCATTCATGTGAGATATATTAATATTTGATAATGCTGTATATGTCGAATCATTTATATATTCTAATAGTCTTAACACTATATCGTGTGATGTAATTTCATTATTTATCTTTAGCATGGAAATCAACTCGTCATTCAATCGTATTTTATCAATGTGAGGAAAATAATGAATAAACGTGTCCGTCTGATAACTGTTATGTCGAATGAAAACATTTGTGGATCGCTGTAATTTTATTGTTACTTTTTTAGTTATTTCTTTAGTTTGTTCATCATAAATATGTTCAATAAATTTAGTTGGAATCCACTTTAACTGTTTTAAACTCATAAGAAATGTTGAATCAACACGTTTTAATGAATATGGATTGTTTACCAAATATATATCAACTTGAAGAAACTGTCGAATTTTATCCCATTTTCTATTTGTATATGCTAATAACTGATAATTTATTTCATGATAAAGAGTAGATTGATCAGAACAATAATCTTCACAATTCTGAAATAAATCGATGAATTCATCACATATAAAATCCTTGAATGAATATTCAGTAATATTTGCAAAATCACGATGAAATTCTTGTTCATAATGTTCCCATTGTGTTCCACGTACTTGATCTATAAAGAAATAATAGAGACATGATTTTTATACTGCTGAAATCTAATTCGAGTGTTTTATATGAAACCAATCGAAATATATACAAACACCAACAACATTCGATGATATTTTCTTCCTAATAAAAACATGAAATTTTCGAATTTATCATACTGTAATCATGAAAAAGACTTCTCAATGCAAATAGATTAGAATATCCATTGACTTGGAAAAAAACTTTAGCACTCAAAAAATCGTACGCATAGAGAAGTTTAGTAATTGCATGAGTGCCTGTTGGATATTTTAAGAGTGATTGAAGGCTATTTCGCTCATTTCTAGAGTCTCAGAGCACTGCATATAATTCCTCAATGACGCACAATAGTAAAATAGGTCTGGCGTCGATGAAAAGAAAATATATAATTTATTCGATCGAATGGTTGTATTAAATTTCAAAATCTAATGAAAAAATCGTTCTTACTTGCTCCTCGAAATTTCGAACGGGCATTCATCCTATTGGTCACTAGCTGATTAATTAAATTTTTCATCTATGCACGTGCCTTCTGTCCTTTCTCTAATGTTGAATACCGCAAAGGCAATAGCGGTTAGTATTTTCGAGTGATTCGATTCGTACTCACTCACGTTCTATTTTGAAATGAATCATTAGTGGTCATACGGCTAAATCAGTAATTAAGAGTTGGACTATAGAGTCCAACCATTTTGATATTTTATCATCATTTTTAGGTTTACCCTACTTTGGTCGAAAGGTAAAAATGTCGAAAGCAGAAATGTCGAATGTAGAAATGTCGAAAGGTAAAAATGTCGAAAGTAAATATATCGAAGGGTGAAAATGTCGAAAGTAAATGTATCGAACGAGAAAAATGTTGATAGGAAAAATTTTCGATAGTAAAATTTTCTAAGTATAAAAACAAGGAAAATGGTAGCCACACCCACATCCTACTGGTGGATAAAAAAACCACGTACAGCTTTCATACAAAGTCGTATCAATACTCTTGATGCTAGATATAATGATGGTATCATCAACTCATCAGATCTACTTCTGGTTTATTATTAGTTGTTGAAGCAAAAAAAGAAACAAATAGAAACCCAATCTACGGCTGAAGAATAGTTATCATCGAGCATCATTCCCCATTTTTAAACAAAAATTTTGCTCCGAACGTTTTTTCGATAAATAAAACTTTTTAAACAAAAAAAATCTTTTAATCTTTTTACACGCACAGAACTAAAATAAGAAATTTTTTAACATTATCAGTCGAAATTTTTACCTTTCGACATTTTTATTTTCGACATTTTTACCTTTCGACATTTTTACTTTCGACATTTTTACCTTTCGATATTTTTATCTTTCGACATTTTCGGTGCATTTTCTTTCGACATTTTTACTTTCGACCAAAGTAGGGTTCACCCATTTTTACTTACTATACAAGATTGTCTCAATTTTGAAAAATTCACTAATACCCAATTTTTCAAGAAACATAAACCACTGATTTTTTTCTTGAGGTTTTATATAATTCAAATAATCATCGGACATATATGTCGAATTGTTAGTGTTGAATATTTTACTAATTGTACCATCCGATGTATCTGTTAATGATAAATGAATTGTTTTTTTCATGGGATTATAAAATTCATTATTTTGACATTTTATTTGTACAATCGTTTTGAAATCATCCATATCAAAATCTTTATTATGTTGATATCCTTTTTGGTAAATATTTTCATAGACATACAATAGATACATCATTAATGTTTCACTCTCTTTTGTTTTCCATTTACTTTCATTTTCAAATATAGGTTTAATCAATAAACCATAAATTTCACCATGACGTTTTTCAATGATACCAAATTTTTTTAATAATTCTTTTATTTCTTCTAAACGATCAACATGATTTCGTTCAATATAATCAAATAATTCTAGTTTTACGGTAGGTAAATCATTTAATAATCTAATAAATTTTTCATCAACTTCAGTAAAATTTATTTGTTTTGTGTCAGGAAAAAATATTTTCATTTCATTGGTTGATACAAGTTTCGTTTGATTTTCTATAGGTATTATTTTTAATTCTTTCAATTCAATTGTATCATCTTCATTATTATCTAAATATTTCATTTGTTCTAAACAATAATTGACACACATTAACCATTGAGAAATTTGTTCAATTGAACCATCATTTGCCTCTTTTTGGATTAGAAATTGTTTTTTAATTATTTTAATTATTTCATGAATATTTAACTTTTCCATGCCTAATAATAATAAGATTTTTTCATCAATATCATATAAATATTCATGTAAAAAGTATTTTCCACAGTATTTCGATAAAATATTTGATGATAATATTTTAAGAATAAATGGATCACGAACAATAACACATTTCGATGCTAATTGCCATTCAATTTCTTCTTCGGAATTGTCTAAAGAATGAAAAATAAAAGGGGTGTCAGTGTTTTGAAAAATACCTACATCCAAACTCAACTATGAAATACTCTAATACATCTATTTAATTACCTTTGCGAGTTGGAAATTTTATTTTTTCACGTAATTCTGTTAGACAACGTTGAATAAATCCATGAAAATATTTATCGACTTCATTGGTAATTGGAATAAATTTTAGAAAATATTTTAATGCTTGAATTGAATCCATTGATTGAAAATAGGATGATGCCGATGGAATATCTTTTAAAATAGTTGGTAATTTGTTAAAAGAATCATATGCATCAGGTAACAATTGACTCATTTCATCTCTGAGCCATTCGTTCCATTCATTTCCATTTAGTATGTCTTGTCTACTAGCTGGAATTTCAAAATCGGCTTGTAAAATAAAACGAAAACCATACGATCGCACTGGTAAAAAAGCAAATAAATTTTGAAAAGGCGGTGGCGTATTTGTACGCAAACATTGTTCGATTGACTGAAGTGGAAAACCAATGGCCACTGATGTTGATACTGTATCACTTTTTATTTCACGTAATTTTTGCTAAACAATAGTAAATATACATTAGAATGAAATCGTGCCTTAGTTTTACTTCACTAAAGATTAGGTGGACCATTTTTTTTAACGGAACTTAATTAATGACATTAATTAATGACTTCCATTAGCCATTAATATTAATGTTAATGTTAATGTTTTCATGAAAACATTAATTTTTCCATATTACTGAATTAGGCTTTTCTAAGGAAACATTATCTACAATTATTAATCAATTAACTGATCTTAATAGCTAATGTTTTCTCCGAAAGTGTTAATTACTTAATATGGAAAGTTATAATGCTTTCATGAAAACATTAACCATTAATATAAAATTAATGTTAATGGCCCACCCCTACTAAAGATCTAGAGTTATGTAAAAATGGGATAGCAAAGAATAGAGTTCTTACAGATAATGAACAGTCTCTGAAAACGATCTGCTGGTCAAGTTCTTATCAATATGTTTTGTACGTAACGGGTGATCGAATAATTTCTCGACAATAGTTTTGCTCTTTTTTCGCCATTTGAGAAGAATGAATAACTATGGGTTAGAATCAGAATTTTGTACAGTGGACTTTGTTCTACGATCTGATTTTTTAATGAAGGTCGCCAGTTTTAATTTCAGATTTCCATAGTCAAAATTTCGAAACTTTGACTTGGAAACAGCACAAATCTCTCATCATAACTCATAGTTTTTGACCTTCATAAGGGTGGAAAAGTATTACCCAACGAAAAAGATTCGATTGTGAGTAATATTCCACACCCGAACGCATAACTTCAGAGAGAGACAATGAGTCTTAAATAAATATGATGTAAAGACAAGCTTGTTAGCACAGTTCTATCTGGCTGAAATCTGAAGTGCATATATCTCTTTAAAATCTTCATTATTTGTCAGATTTCCGATTCCTAAAATCTTTTTCTATATCTGATTTCTTATTTTGTTACTTACTTGAAGTGTTTCAGGTATAGATAAAGTTTTTTTAATAACTAACCAATAATTGTTTTGTTCACATTTACTATTATTTTCAACTAGTTCAACAATATTCTGTGGATGGTCATAACGTGTAAATATTTTTTTATAATAATTTTCATAATCAATTTCAAGTGATTTCAATCTGTGTAAAAATAATAATAATTTCGGATCAATGCTATCAAATTTTTGTTTTATTTGTTCTTGAGTATCTTTATCTGGTTTTAAATTTAATCGTATACAAGTATTCCATGTATAATTGTCCTCACATTCTAGAATAGGTTGGTATTCATTTCGCCAAATTGGACACACATAACCAACATGATCGCGATCAGCCGCATCAAAACCAATATGATAATTATTTGAATGAATTTCCGGTGTATCAGATACCTAGCAAAACAAAATCGCTCTTTTTGTAATTGAAAAAAGAACGAAATCATTGATTAATACGTACAACAAAGACAGATTTAAAACCTATTCCTTTATGACCACAATAACCTTCTTTATGCTTACCTACAATATAATAAACCAAATGAATAATTGATATTTAATTATATGTATTTTTCTACCTTTCGTTGATTTTCCTACAGCACAAATAGCTTTAATATTTTGCTTTTGAAAACCTTTTTCATTATTATAAATTGTTATGTGTTTATCATTAATAATAAATTTTAATTTCGGTATAACCTCATTAGTGAAGTCTGAATAATCATTATCATCGGCATTTTGAATTAATTCTAATACAAAATGACCTTGTTCAGAATAAAGATCACCAGCTAATTTTTTTAAACACTCTCCAAGTAAATCTTGTAAATTATCGACTACTTCATGATTTTCATCATTGGAATCCGTATTTTTACCAAGAGCTTCACGTATTTGTTTAATATGTTCAAATGGTTCTATATTATTATCAGCAAGTTCACCATCGATTACAGGATGAGAGAAAACCATAGACCTTTGTGGTTCAGAAGTACTAACCATATTGCTTGAAGTTTCATTTGGCTCAGTTTTTCTTGGTATAACTAAGAAAGAAAAGTTGTTAGCGCAATCCTTTTGGGATTAAAAATGTGAAACACGATATACCAACTGCTTTCAATCACATGAAAATGGCGTATACTATGAAGTTTTTATTGGTTTTGTGAGAAAGTTTATTTGCCACTGCGTATGATGATTTGTGCTAGACTCGAAGATGGTCTGTAACTAGTGATGGACCGTAAGACGTAAAAGCCGTAATATTTTGATTATCGTATCGTCGTATAGCGCAACAGAACAGAAAAGAAAAATCNTCATCCAATTGTCAATTTTTTCTTTATTTTCTTCATAAGTATTATATTACAGTACTGGTACGGACACCTAAATATCAAACAAAAGAAGTTCTAGTATATAGCGTCTTTTCCGTACCAATACTGTAATATTTATAAAGAAAAAATTGACAATTGGATGTGTCTTAAGTAAAACAAATTTTTCTGTATTCACTTCCTATTTTATTCTGAAGAAGATCGATTTCATCGATCGAAACGTCAATAAATTAACTAATAAACAAGAGAATTATCAGGTTAAAGCATACGAAGAGAAGAGAAAATATTATACACAATCACAATAATTGAAATCTATCAACCCTTCTAAAGGGTTGATGAAAGTGCAACGTATAGCAAACCCTTTAAGGATTTATGAAATTTATAATCCCTTTCATAAACCCTTCAGGGCCAGTTTTTGCAACTCATAAACCCTATATTCATCCCTTTTTTAGGGTTTATGAAAGGGTTTATAACGCCTTAATCAACCCTTTAAAAGGGTTTGTGACACGTTGCACTTTCATAAACCCTTTTTTCGTTTTTTATTCTACGGATACTTTTTACAGTGTTCAAATGGTTCAATAGTTCTCCAAAATATATGTCGCGATATCTAATAAAAAAGCACGAGAAACTTTATTTATTACGTAACACGTGATTATTACGTTATGTCGCGTCTGACGAAATAAATACATGCATCGCTTATATCGTTTAGCTATTCTTCTATAGAACATTACTATCGTGTAACGCAACGTCATATAGTTCGTAACAGAACGAAATAAACAATTATTCGCGAGAACGCGTACTAGTATAC
The DNA here is from genome assembly GCA_900239745.1 of Rotaria magnacalcarata. Classification (NCBI taxonomy): domain Eukaryota; kingdom Metazoa; phylum Rotifera; class Eurotatoria; order Philodinida; family Philodinidae; genus Rotaria; species Rotaria magnacalcarata. The sequence goes on along the minus strand of OENM01001882.1, from coordinate 8,362 downwards.
GTTTCACGTTACGTATAGTCGAATACAGAAAGAAAATAACGGCATGACGTAGTGTTTTTTTTTCTTTCTTTCCTTCGTACGCGACGATGATACATACTGGCTTCGCAGCAGCCCTATATATCCTGTATTTCCTATATTTTAAAAATTTATCCTATAATAGACTATATTTTGAGCTTTTTTCCTATATTCCTATTTTTTTTTGAAAAAATTGAAGATTCTTCTAAAAAAATTCAAAAAACTACTGATAAGTGTTCAACACATCATTTAAATATTGTCAGTAACAATTTGTATGGCGCTTATTTCCTATTGGTTCATCTAGATAATGTATATAGTATACTCTTTGCATTAGTTGTCTTTGTATCAGTGTTTTATCCAGAATTTCTGGGTATGCTAGATCTCAGCGTCAGTGCATGAGACCTAGATGGAACTTATGAGGGGTCATATTGGAGCTAAGTAATGAGATTTTGTGGTCAAAAGTTTGTAATTGTAGTTTGCGAAAACAAAATAATTTTTTTGCTTGCCCAACCGGCAAATGTTTTTAACCTTTTTTGGTATTCCGCCTTTCAGAATTTCATAGTAAGCTACATCAAATTTCATCGAGGGTGTGGGTGTGGGTGTGAGTATTTTGTTCAGAAACTCGCCCACACCCTAAAGTGCATGCATGTCCAATAGTGAAAATAAATCGAACATAAATTAGTTTTTTATGTTTTAAGAAAATCTTGCTGCTCCATTACTTTTCAAAACTCAATAATATTTTTATTTAGCTGATTAGATATACGTGCAAAAACAACACATTATCATCTTCAATGCTGTTGCAGTGATTTTTCGGTGTCTAAATCTTTTTCTGGAATAAATTTGTCATCCTATATTTTTCCTATATAGTTGAGGGCGATCCTATATAGGAATTCCTATATTTTTTGAGAGAGCCGCTGCGATGCCAGTATATATCATTACAAGATAGTCGAATATGTTACGGCCCATCACTATCTGTAACGGACTGCGCTACGTCTGAATCCTATCTATCAGTCTGTGGTAGCTTCTGATGACTATCTGTCGTAGTCTGTAATGACCTCTCAAGGCCTTCTGTCACACTTTCTGATGGTCTTTAGAAGCCACCTACCACGGTCTGTGTGTGAGGGGGGCGGTGGGGGGTATTGGTTCCAAATTTCTACCTATATACACTTCAACACTCGTTTCAGATCGTGTTTCACAAAAAGCAAGTTGACAGTTGAAAATATTCTCTAATAAATGTTACAATTGTCTTACTTAGTTCTGAATGTTTATCTTCAATAGTGATTGTTTGAATTGATGTTTCATCAGACGTATTCTGTAATAAATATGTTACCTCACTATACAAACATTGTGTCCATTCGTCAATACCTATTGTTAAGCCTAATTCTTCTAAGTGTAATTTAAGTGGTAAATTATGTTTTGCCAATTTCCAAATAGTCGATTTAAAATCAGGAAATATTTGTTCAGCTGGCTCTAAGATCAATCGTTTTATAATTGAACTTGAGAATGGAAATGGTAAAAAACTTAAGAAATTCAGAATCTGTTCAATAGGATCATGTGTCATATTCAATTTTTTTAATTGAGTAAACCATGTTTTCATTATTGTTTGTAAACGTGCAATTGGTAATCGTGCAGAATCACGTTCTTGCATAGCTAACGATAGGAGATGTGCAGCAGCTTTTTGTAAGTGCGAATTCATTAAATCGTTTTCAAAGTTTTTTATATTTGAATTATTCGATAATCGAATAAATTTTGTATTATTATTAGATACTTCCAGCCATATCATATTTGATAGCTTTGCTTTATTTCGATGTAAAAATTCTTTAATAGATCCTTTTTCTTGCATATATAAACGATTCCAATGAGACCATGATTTAATATCAACCAAAAGTGGACAACTACTTAAATATTCACACAAATGAGCATCATCATGAACAAATGGACGATGAATAGTTGTATCTAATGTATTTAAATATTCATTGCCTAATAAAATTTCTTCATATCTAAAAATTTAAAGTAAACGAATTGTTTTTATATGATCTTGTTTTTTATACATACTGAATTGTTAGGATTTTATTTTGTGATTGAGTTTGTTTTTTAACTCGATTACATAATTGTTCAATATTATAGAATCCAATTTGTTTTAAATTTTGTAGATTAAAATGATATTTAATTACTTTTTCAATATTTTTTTGATCATTAATATCATTATCAAATAAATGTTGAACAAATGTATATAATTCTGTGCGCTTAATACCACCACATGAATCAACATTAAATAAATAAAATTCTAAATTATTATCGATTGTTTTTTGATGATTACATAAAAATTTGATAAAATCTCCATGCCCTAACAATGTGAAATCATGTGGATCATTAATTTTATATTGTTGACATATTTCTCGTTGAATTTCAATCAATGTCGACATGTGAAATAGACCATTGGATTCATTAATTAATTTATATAAACTTGTACATAACTTATTTAACGGTACTTTTGATTGTTGCTGTGATAGTTTATTATGATTAACAGTCGACTCTGGTGATGGTGATGTTGGTGTTTGTACAGTTAATTGAGAACTCGCAATATTTGAAATATATTCTTTTGGTTCCTTGACTGTTCCCAAAAAGATCGCCAAATTCAACAAAGATTGATATAATTCATTATTTTTTAAAGTATTTAATAAATCTAATAGATATTTTTGGTCTTCATCATCCAAGAATCCCATATCTTCTTCAACTATTTCAAGTAAACGATGAAATACATCAACAGGTGTCATATTAACATAAGCTTGACAATTATAATCCGAGAGAGCAGTTTCGAATTTAGTTTTTATTTTATCTAATTTTTGTTGACATAGCTCAATTTCAATTTCTTCAATTTTTTTCGTCCATCTCAAGTTTTGTATATTTCCACCGCTTTTTATAGCTCGACATGTCTAAAATAAATGGTATGTAGAAATTTTTTAACATAACAATTGTCTTCTATTTATATATCATCGAAGAGGATTAAAAGTAAATCAATTAAAATGAGAACTTCATATTCTTTTTTTTATCGTAAACCATCAGAATATATAATATCACATTTGAAATGCAAAAATTGAGTAAAACCGATGATTTTCAAAAATGTCATTTTATGTGAAAAATTTTTCTGATTTTTAAGCTATCCTTTATCGAAAATAGAAATAACAAGCCAGAAAAAAAATCCTATTGATTCAGATATTTGCTTAAACTTATATTTTTGAAAGAATATGAAATTCTTATTCTATCTATTTATGTTTTTGATGCTTTTCTGTACTGTATAAGTATCTAACAGTATTTACATATAGGTTAGTTTTTCTGGTATTAATTGCTGTATAATAAAAGTGACAAGATTTTATTTACTTTAAGTAGATAGGCAAATGATGTGACATGAACGCTGAGATCATTCCATTGTTCTACACCCAACTTTTTTGCAGCATGATCTTTAAATGCCTCAAAATCAGCTTGTTCCTTGTATTTCAACTGACGTGTATATTTATGAAATAATTCAATTATGTCAGTACTTTTTGTTGGTATCAGTGTTGATGTATTGCGTAAATTAAATAATTTTTCAATGGTCGGATGTTTTAAAATTGGTCCTAACTGAAATTCATCATATGAGTTTATTTCAAAATGGTTTAAAATTTCTTGATTTAATTCATCCAGTGTACGAACGATTCGTATGTGTTGAAATACGTCCACAAATAAATTTAACTGACTGTGCCGTAGGCAAAGATTAAATAATGGTTTTAAATCTTTATAAGGATCTATTACATTGTTAATATTTAGATCAGACCATTTTGAAACTTTGTAACTAGCAAATAGGTTTTTAATTACATTGTGAACGCTAACATATTCATTGTTGCTGCAATAATTGGCTATTATTTCTGCTAGGCGTTTTTCCACTGTTTCTTTAGATTCGGTAACACGATAACTAGATGTTGATCGCATAGGTGATGGGTTTCGAAAAGTCTGATCAACTGTTGATCTTTGCACGTTCATCAACGATCTGTTGTTATAATACAAAGGCCGTTGATGAGCAAATCTTTCTTCCACATGACTAGGTCCATACATAGGTTTAACTGATCTTGGGTTTGAAAACCTTTCAGGCATGGTCAATCGGGGATTAGTTGTGTTCAATGCTACATTATCCTATAACAAAAAATGGAGGATTGCATATATAATTTTTGATACTATTGTCTGATTTTCATACCGGTCTTGGAATTTCATCCCTATCATCCTCATCATCATCATCAGTAGCTTCATGATGCTGATCTCTCTCTGGGTCAATGCGATCATTTGGATTTCTATTGCCATGAGTTGCTGGAGAGAAGCGGCCACGGTTGTTCCGACTTTGGAATCCTCCTCCACGCCTTGAACCATGTCTTGACATGCTTTAAACTTCGAAAAGCACTGTGTTTGTATTCAAGAATATTTTTAACAAATTGGTATTTGTTTTGTGAATAATTAATTTCTATTAATTTGATGCTTTATCGTCTTCGAAATGCAATAAAACAGAACATGAGAAAAATCTATACTGCGTATGTATACATTGCACAAATCGTATCGAAGTTACTTGAGGGTGTGTGAGTGTGGGTGTAATGGGTAGATTTATACCCACAGTCATCACCGGTACGCATAAAAGATGTTCTCTCGTTTGTTTACGACAATAAATATGAATGTTTTTACTTATGGCATAGTGGGTTTTATGGAAGAAATGTATTTTCCACGAATGTTCACTATTTTTTTTATCTGAGTTTCTTCACGGTATACAGCACTATTCTTTAAATGAAGATAGGTAGAAATTCGCAGAGAATTAGGCAGGACATTGTTGACAAGAAAGCTGACGATTTTTCATTTCGTTTATATTGCAATATGCAAAACATAACGTAATATTGCAGACATCAAGATCAAGAGACACAGCTGTGAAACTTCTAGAAAAATTGCAGCTTCTGAAAACAATTTAATTTGAGTAGGACTGGATAATTGTGCCAATAATCTATATTCTCATATATTCTGAAAATCATGTGTACCTTTTTATGAATGATACACCCCTCCTGATTCAGATATCTACGTTTCCCCATTATGGAATTTCTTCTTATTCTTTATACGGATAATTAGAATAGTCGACAAGAACGATTATATATTATGACGTTCATAAAAGCATTAGTGCAATGTTAGGTCATAATAAGAGAGAATATCCTCTTGATATTATCTGCATGTCATCAGGTCAAGTATGATAAATATAGGATCAAGAGTATATGTCAATCAATGAAATAATCGAAATGGCCTAAGTTATTCTTTATTTAGTTCATAATTTCCTTTTATAGAGTGATGTCATAATATCCTTACACCCGGTAACGACTTGTTAGCACAAACACGCTACAGTATCCACATTAGGTGCATCCACTTTTGGGTATCCGAATTTGGGTATTCACATTTGGGTATCCATATTTATATATATATATATATATATCTATACATATATGTATATGTTTTGAAAAGCTGAGGAATTTGAGTTGTTTTGGTGTATCCACTTTTGGGTATCCACATTTATATATATATATATATGTTTTGAAAAGCTGAGGAATTTGAGTTGTTTTGGTGTATCCACTTTTGGTATCCAAAATTAATGTAATATTTTTTTAAACTAACTTTAATAACTGGATGAGCAATGCATGCTATTTTACTGAATATTTTTTTACTGTTCACAACAGATAAATAGAAACGATTAATCGCTCTTCTCATTCACTCAGCAGCCATCTACACGACTACATGTAACCTAAACATTAAGTCAAAATATTCATAATATCAGGTCACCTAAGCCCGTACGGGAAGTTCAGAAGAAAATCCTGTGATAAAAAATTAAATGTTTGTCCAAATCATTTAATTAAATCAGCGATTATTTCCGTTGATAAAAGGCGCTCATATAAAGTTTTTACACGACTGAAGGTAATAAATAAAAGTCTGAATTATATTCCTGGCAATATCATGAAAGCAATACGAATTATGTTTGAAAATATATCATCCAAATGTACTGCTTCAAACAAAGATTTAGTTGTCATCTGAGAGAAACGTACGAAGCATTCATTTTATAATTCACTTCGTTAATCACTCTGTATTATGACTGACACCACTACCGATCCATGGTTTCATTTAATAACATCAATCCTTGCTTCTTTGGTCCAACAAACAGTGTTAGAAACGTACTGTTACCTGTAGTTCTATTACACCATCACACCATCAACTTCTAATACTAAACCAACATTTGTTCATTGATGCAACTCATAAAGTTACAAATTAGGTTGACTACTACTGATTTATTTCAACGATTATTTGAGCTATCAAATCACACCAACACGCCCCATTTTTTATCACATACTCTAAATGGCTAGTTACTTCTATGCATCGTCGATGGATCATTCACAAATATTTCCATACACTCCACTTATTTCCCCCCTCCCCCCCCCC
>OENM01001881.1:6965-24990 GCA_900239745.1 Rotaria magnacalcarata | reverse complement strand
CTCTTTAGATAATATTTGATAATAATGTTCGAACAGGAAAAATTATTCAACATCTTAATTCAGAAGCATATTTTCGTACGTGTAATCAAAAAGTGATACAACACAATGCAAGTTTTACTTTAATTCGTCGTAATTTATTAATTGCTTTGGACTCTATGGTTTTATTTATAAGTGTTATTTCATTTATTCTTTGTGCACGATCATTATGGTTTGGACATTGCTTATGTAAAGAAGTTCGCCGATATTATTCTCGAGAACGGCCTAACGAGAGTCCATTAACTTGGAGTGATATACAAATTTTTTATTCGTTTTGGTATTTTCTTATGATAATAACAGATCTATTGGTTATACCAGGAACAATTATTAAAATTGCAATTCTATTTAAAGTAATATGAAAATCTTTTATGCATAAAAAAGAATCATTTTTTTCTTAATTATCTTTGTTGATACAGTTTACTTTCTCAAGTATTTCCATAATTAGTCAATGCCTAAAAGCCTCACAAAAGAATAGAAATACATCGAGAAATGAATTATTTCAATGAAAAGAAACATCACATTTAAAAGCAATAATTTAATAAAATAAACTTTCATCGGAGCTTTCTTTTGTCATNGTACTTTTGATGATGAAAGTAAAAGAAGAATTATGAACTTGATAATAATAAAATTATGAACATACGATAAGATAATATGGCATCATCGTTTCTGTAGCTCGATAGGTACTCGCATAAATGTGATGTCTAAAAGGATATATGATTATTGATATGTCCCATGGTATGGGACAGTTACGAAGACTGTACCATACCATGGGATGTTTTTTTTTAAATCTCTAGTCCATCCCATGGTACGAAATGTTTCGATCTATCCCACGGGACGATTTTTTTGTCCCATCCCGTCCCACGCGGAGCTCTGACTCATACTACCTTCTACTTATAAAACAATTTTTGAAGTACAGGTTTCGCTTCTTCCTCCTTGGTGCCCATCGTTTATAGACAGCGATTCGTGGCAAGTTTAACTTAACTGCGTATCATAATGTTCGTCAAGACTGGCGACGCACTTCAACGAGGAAATTGATTCTATTGATGTCATGATTCCGAAGTCGGTTTATTATGTAAAATCATCAATGTAACATGTTTACATATCTGCTATGAGTGTTCAAGATTCACAGGACATGGAATTCATATTTTTCTTTAAGAGCCCAATACTCATTATTCATCATATTTCACAAAAAATAGCAACAAGTCTTCTGATTTGCCTCTGAACTTATACATGTGATATAGCTGACTCAATTTTGTTTGCAGTTATTATTTTTATTTCAGTGCTTGGCTAAACGATAGAGTTTCACCAGCCGTAGCTCGACTCTCTCGTTTAATTGGTGCTGTTACGAATTTGACGATGGAAACCGCTGAAGATCTTCAGGTAATTATTTTCTCTCCTATCTTGACTGTAGGAACTGAATATTAGGTTTTAAACTATGGCGTCGGCGGTTACTATCAACCTCATGCCGATTTTTTTCAAGTAAGGTCACGTTATTCAGCATTTTTCAGTCAATGATTGTCGCTTTTAGGTGTTGAAAAACGGTGGTTCCAAGCTTAAGAATGGTAAGTGTAAAACTTACTTATACAATTTTTTACTCTTCAGCTGTTTTCAAGGTAATCGGATAGCTACATGGTTGACTTACGTAAGTTTCATATGTGATTGGAGAACATGATTTATTTGCCATAAAATATTTTCCCTTAGATGAGTGATGTAGAATTTGGCGGTGCTACGATCTTTCTCGCTGTCGATGGTCATATCGTACCGAAGAAACGAAGCGCAGTATTCTGGTATAATATGTTCGCATCTGGAGAAGGTATCATATTGACTGGTTTATCCAATAGTATTGATTGACTTATATTCCTTTTCTAGTCGACTACAGAACTGCGCATGCAGGTCAGTCATATTTCGTTTATCCGTCAGAATAGCTCAGTTGTTCTTCTAAACTTTCAGCTTGTCCAGTACTGATCGGTAATAAATGGGTAGCAACTAAGTGGATTCGTGAGCATGGTCAAGAATTTCGACGTCCATGCTCGCTAGACTCGATGCTGTAAAGATTGTTCTAACAAGAACTTTTTCGTTGACAAGGACTCTTGCCGTAGTTAATATTTTCAACAACTTTCTATCATAGAAAACCTCATTCATATAAGAAAGTTAACAAGAAATCATCATAAAATTCATCTCTGATGACAAACACGGATCTATCCCATTTTTGAATATTTTCGTAAAAATGATTTCTAATCAATTAAAAGTGTTTGATCGACAATAATGAACGAATAAAGTTTAATCGATTATGAAAGACTCTCAGCTTAACTTCTTTTATATTAAAATGTGAAGCATGATCGATTCACGAGTAGAGGTGTGCAAACGTAGTCTCGGTCTCAGGACCGAAATAACAAAAAAAAGAAAGTAGCCTCGCCAAGAACAAAAAAGTAAGACTCGTACTTCGCAATACAGGGCGAGCAGAGGAAGAATACAGTGAGATAAACCTTAGCTACCTTTGTAGTAAAGAAATAAAAAATACGAGCATTAGAAAACATTTTAAATGTGAGAAAAAGAAATTCTGGAACACTCTTACTCTAACTAGACACGTACAATGGTATCACCGAGACCAAAAAAAAGTCACACAAAATATTTTGAAAAACTAATCACAGCTTTGAATTTTTCGGTTTTGAAAACTTTCGTTCAAACTTCATATAAAATGATTATTTTTGTAAAAAGAACTTTTTCTTCACCAAAAACATCGAGTAAAACATGTTGCAAAGTTGATCACAGATTCAAATTTCACGACCTTAGAAACCTATGGTGAATTTGTATCGTATGTAATAAAGTGAAATAGCATCGCTACTTAATGTTGTAACCATTAGCGAAAGTACGATCATCAAAACGAAGTAAATTGACTCTGCATATGACCTTCTTTTCAGTAGAGAGTAAAAAACCGATATGAAATCTTATTTTTTTCAAAATTAGCCACTTAACCAGTTAATAGTAATGGATTTCATGAATCATTAATATTAAATAAAATTAGTGTAGATGACCCACTTTCATTTCTGGATCGTATCGAAACAGTTTATCTATTTGACTGACTTCATAATATCGTCGATGAAACAGGAATAGATATGTTTCTCGTCTTTATGAGAATCTTGTCAGAACTGGTTCTTTCTTACCCATAACAACTAGATATGTCTCTCAATACGAGTTTCAGACAAGTAGCTTGATCTTCGTACCTGTTTATAATCAATTTATCGTCGCAAAAAATGTTTAGAAGTGAAAGTGTTTTTACAACCATGTATGATTCAATCGAATTCGTCTTGAAAAATAAAATGCCTTGTTACGCATCCTCGCCATTGATTCGTTTCTGCTTTTTCTGTTTGTGTGTCACGTTTTTCTAAGACCTTTCGTGAGGGTGTGCAGTTGGCGCCCACCGAGTAAAGGATACTTCAGCCAACCACGAGGAAATGTTTCCTCTTCGGAAAAAAAAACTTGGCATCTTCAATGCTGATATTCCCGTGTTTGCCCAAGATGTTTAGAAGAATGGACGCTTTCATCCACATAGCTTTCTCAATCGTTTTGTTCCACAAGAACTGCGGATTGTTCGTTTTGCTATCTACTTTGAAATACAAGCGAGCAGCAGCCACATCGTTCGTAGTCAAGCATTTTTCATCTTTCGAAAACGATAAAAATGTGTTGAATCATTGTTGATTGAAATTGTCCGGCTGATTACTACATAGGGCTGCGTCGAGCCTACTAGGTGAAGAATCGTGTTCAATACTGTTGAGTGCGTGATAAGAAAGATCAGAAAGCGAGAGTAAACCGTTCTTTCCCACGGCGTTGTACGCTTGTCGAATAATGCTTTTGGCAGCTATCCAATTCAATCCCATTTTCTCCTGTGCGAAAAAAAGTTTTTAGCTGATGATCACAGGAAAGCGTACCTGTAAGGAGAGTTCCAGCACTTCATATCGAATATTCTTGCCATCTCATGGTAAATAGTCATGATTAACTAAAATATTTAGTGCAGGACAAGGCGAACGCGAATCATGTGGTCCTGGCACTTCATACTTGTACTGTAGTTTATCCGCGAAGACTGATGGATTTCGAGTTATTCACGATCAAAAAGAGCTTCTTCTGCCTTTACTTCAAATTAGAGGAGAAACATGAGACTGATCATCTATTCACTGAAGAATATATGTATATATTTATTGCCAAACAATGATATATTTTGCTTTCTTTGCGACATCAATTGCTCTTCAAGTATGCACTTTTCTTTCTTGAAATAGTTTATGTAAGAATATCTTAAGTTTATGAATTTGTGACAAAAAAACGGAATCAAATGGATGAACCATTAATAAGCTGGGATAGACTACCTAGCACATAAAAAAAATTAGCTTTTGCGTATTTTTGCACATAAATATTGACTGAATAAATCTAAGGGGAAACAACTGACAAGATGATATTCCTAAGTGATACCCACCGTTTGGATTCATCTTTTGCTACTCGGTAGGGTTCGTGTCATCGCTGGATTGTTTCAGAATTGTGAGCGGAACAATTATTATGGTATATGGTGTAACCTTCGATGCAATTTGTTTTTCTTCGTTACGAAGCTTAAGTAGGCGTTATTTTTTGTATAAAAATTTTTACTGCAAAGCTATCTCATCTTGTTGGAGCTAGGGTGTGTGTATGGGTGGGTGCGTTCTCTTAGTCTTCCATGAAACCCACACCCACACTCCATTAAATTTTGCATGCATAGGCGAATTCAAATTAGCCAATTCATGCAATTTTTGTGCTTTCACAATGTCCTCTGCGTATATAATATGCGAATATATTGTGAAAGAACGAAAAATGTAGGACATTTCGTGAAGATTTTTGAATGAACATTTTAGAACTGTTACATCACGACACATGCATGCGACACATTGTACATTAGTGTGTATGACATTTTTTTTCTTTTTGAATGTTGACCGAACAAAAAAAAGTTCATTTCTGTCGAGCAGCTTTCTTCTTCCTTGAAGCGACTCTTTCTTTCTTTCTTTTGTAGGAAGAAAAAAAGGTGCCTTGTCATTACTCTATTACATAAGAAGGCAGCGAGTAAATTGAACTTTTTTCATTCAACGAAGAACGCATTCTAGTATAAAGTGAATCGACGAAGGTAAGTGTTTGAATTTTGAACAGAAGTCTAACTTTCATTGTTAGAATCATTTTTCGAGTTTTTCAGTATCTTGTATCACTCGATCTACTTGCATATTCATGTAATAATATTTTTTTCGTATGTTTCTAGTCCTATTGATTTGTGAAACAAACTCAAAATGAAAGGTAAGATATAAAGAATTCTAGGGCTTATTTTTCAATCATCAAGTATTGTACGCCTGCCAGAAGGTGCGCTTTTTTCACAAAGCGATGATCCAAACAGAGAGCGATGTCTAAAAATCAGCTTTTCTCGAAAGAAAAGTAATAATTTGTTCATTAGTAAAACTATTTGATTATCAGTTGTGATGACCATAAAAAAATCGTTGGTTTTGCACAGATTGTGCAAAATATCTTCAAAGAAAATCACTTACCCATTAGGTAGGATAGTCCGTTTTCTTGAAGATTTTTATAAAGTCTTCATTTTTTTTTATCATTTTATTTCTCTACGTTTTCATTTTTTTATGAAGTTAATTATTTTATTAACATGTATGCAAGGGGGAACAAACTGATTTCTATGCCTGGAAATCAGTTTTTATATAATCATTGCAAACCAGCAGAAATCATTGGAAACGTTTAGAAATGTTGAAAAACCAATAGAAATCAATATTTTCTTTCACTATATAATTCGATAATTTCTGTGATTTACATTTATTTACATTTGTTTCTTATAGTTTCTAACAACTGAGTCGTTATTCACATCTTTATGTATGATGATTTCTATGCCTGGAAATATCCTACAATCCGATACAATGCTATTGGATTCCAGGTCGAGGAATCGATGTCGGATCCTCAGTGTCGGAATCCTATGAACTTCCGATGACATCCAACGGTTTTTTGTTGGAATTCATAGGAATCCGACATCGATTCCTCGACCCGGAATCCAACAATAATTCTGTAAGATCCGATAGGATCCGATAAAATCCTATTGGATTCCAGTCGGATCGGATGGGTTCCGATAGGTGCCTACTGTCGGATTGCTCGACCTGGGTATGTTAAACTTGAAACGTGAGTTAAATTATTGAATAGTTGAATATTTGAATATTTGGACTTCAAATATTGAACTAAAGTTCAGCTATTAAGCGTGAGGATATCATGAAAACATGACTAGAGAGCATCCCACTGCATGAATTTTGCCATAGAAAGGTCGAAAGGAAAAGAATCGAATGAATTAATACAGAAGAGAAAAACTGTAGAAATTTCTTAGCATAATAATAGCATTGTAACAAACTTTTCTCGTTTATCAACTGTAAATGATATTTCATTATATTAATTGGATCATCATAATATCGTCACCCTTATCAATGCCGATATGAAGGATTGCCGGATTAGACTATCTATGAGAAACACTTGTCCTGCATGATTGGGATATCAGATTAATTGTGAGAAAATACCATCATAATATTTCATGTCGAATTTGTGAAGTTTTATAATCTGAATACAAGTAACTTTTGCAGATAAAATTTTAGTCCTATGAGTCGATCCGTAGTGTCGTTTAGGATTACAACAGAGCCCCCTTTTGAACTTGTTTTATCACTGTAATCATACTGATATTACGAGAGATACTTTGAGATACATTTCAACAAAAGAGACTATAGTTCAAGAGCCTAAACAAACAATACTAACTAAGGAAATCATAACCAACTCTACTATTTTTCTCTTCCTATCAGTAGAAACATAATAGCCGACGAATTTATGAAACTTATTTCTCATTCGAAAACGTGCTTTTTCTTTGTCTTAAACACCATGAATCAAAATGTAAAATTCTTATAAATACAGTTCATATACGTAAGTATCAAGTTTTACAATCTCTTGTTCGAATGGATTTTTCCACTATTACACTTGAGCTTTTCTCTATATGATCAACACTTTCGCATTCTCACTTGATTACTGGAACACAAAATGTACTTGTTTAATTCAAATGACCTAAACAATTGTTTATTATCATTCAGAACGCACACGATCTATCGTATCATACAATAAACCTCAGCCAACGCCAAAGAAAATCGATAAGCTTCGCGGTGGTGGTGGCGGTTATTCCGGTCGCTTTACTATTATTAGTGCCACAGTTGGTTTTCTTTGTCTTATCCCTGCTATTGTTCTTACTCTCAGTGGTGCTGCAGGGCTCGGCAATGGTGGTGACAATGGCCGTCTTGTTTCTGGTATTATCCTGTTTGGTGTTTCTATTACTCTTATTATTCTGGCCGTTCTTACGTGTTGTTTAAAGTAGATGAAAATAAAATTCTTATATTGTAGTATAATAGTAGAATAAAGAGCTAAATTATGTTATCATCAAATATTTTCAAATTTGCTTCTTTTAATTTTAAAGTAAGAATTGAGAGAGAAGGAATAAAACATGGTGTGTGATTAGAAACCTGTGACGAGAAATACAAGGACGAAATTCCTCTCCGTCTCAATGCGGATTAAATGGACAGAGTATTACTATATTTATGAAACGAATTGAAAAAAAGGAGGAAAGCAACATGTAATTTTTTAGTAAAAAACGAGGAATGTGACTAACGGTATTTTAGTTAGAAAACATTTAGTTTTGTTTAATACTAACTGGTCGATGAGTCGTTGAAGGTCTATTTCGTGTATATTGAGTATTTATTGTACCGAATTGATATATAGTTAAACTTCTGTGAAGACTTAATCTCCATTTACTACTACAATTTGTAAATTGAATATTATTTCAGTATAAGTACTTGACTTTGGCTATATATGTGTCGTATCGAAGTTACACCGGTCGACGAAGTTATAAATTCGTCGTCTCACATTGACAAAGTTATAGCTTCGTCGACCGGTGTAACTTTGACACGACATATATATGGTGGGAAGCAGTGGCGGAGCCAGGATTTTGGGCTAGGGGGGCTCAGTCCCTCAGAGGTGTCGCGAACATCCAAAAATTGGGGGCGAGGGGCCACTCTTAAAAGCACGCTTTAGGAACAGTTTTGACAGATCTTTCGGATTTTGACAATTCTTCTGAATTTTCCTCGGATTTTAAAAGTCTTTTTGCAGTTTTTTTAGGAATTTTGAAAATTTTATCGAATTTTTTGAGAATTTTGAATGCTTTTCTGGATTTTTTTGTGGAATTTATAATATTTTGCTGGATTGTTTCCGGATTTTATGGGAATTTTGAAAATTTTTCTGAATTTTTTCTGGGTTTTTGAGTTCGCTACCTGGCAGCACTTGTTAAAACGTTAAACTGGAAACATTAATAGACATTTATATAAAAAATACTTTTTCCAAAATCTCGCTAGGGGGGGGGGGGNCTTAATGAACAATTACCTCTACCAATTAACTGATAGATTTTTCTATGGACTTTTTTACCGAGAATTTTTATATGGATTAATAAAAAAATATATAAGTCAATAGATTCTTTAAATGTATGAGTTATTAAAGAACTAAATTCTTTGAATTAATAAATTTTTAAACGCTAATTTTTAATAAATTTTTAAGTTTGTTATATCCATTAAATTAATAGATTTTTAAGCCATTATATTATTCAAATAAATAAACTTTTTAAGTCATTAAGATAGAGTCTGAGAGACGACCACCCTACAGCACCGGGGAAAAGTTTTATTTATCAATTTTATTATTTTAAATAATAAGTCTAGTCAAGCCATTGTTAAATCCAAAATATCAAATCATTTACTTGTTCCTATGAAAAATGGCAGCAGAAACAAATTTAAACCGTCAATTTCTATCCTAAAAAAGGTGTAACAGAGGGTGTGTTAAGTATTTTTGAGATTTTCTCAAACACGACTTTACCGTTTCAGCTCCGGAACGTCTCATTTAATAGAAAACTGTTTAGACTACAATACCATCCTATTTTAGAAACTAATATATTCGATAAAAAATTCTCTGCAGATTAAAAATTGTCAAAAACGCGGGATATGACCTCTTGTCGAAATGGCAATATTTTGAGATTTTCCCAAATTATGTATGAGGTACTGTAATCATTTTTTCACCAAACATAGATCTCAGTAAGATACATCTTCTGATATAAAATTGACCGAGGAAAAAACTGTAGGGACAAGCTACCATGAATCGCACTCTGCCTACCCTAGCTAATGACCATAAGTCTCATCCCAAAAATCATACATTTCTTTCAAAATTGGCAAAAACTGAGTTCAGATTCGTATTCAGTGCATGAAATTGGGTAGTACAAGTTATTTTAGAACGATCTCCTCTCTGGATATCGTATGTATCATATTCCGGGTAGACCTTCTCGAAATATGATGGATGATGAAACCAGTATTTTGATAATAGTTCACCAATGAAAGGAACTATGAAGTTTGGATTTTTATCATTCAATAGTCCCTTTCAATAGCTACACAACTGCATATTTTTAAATCTCAAGAAGCGCTGTTGACTGGGTACATACCTAGGCATATCGCTTCCAGCTCAAAGAGAAAGTGCAGGTTTGGAACTCCCAGTACCTCAGCACTATTTCAGTGCCTTTTCAGTGCCTTCTGGTGCTATACATTTTTATCCTTGGCATCGTCCTTGTCATTTTCCTTTTGTGTTACTTCGATGTTTATGCTGCGTGTCCTTCACCTTTCTCCGCTTATATGTTCTTTCTCTCTGATGCTTGCCTATTTAAGCGTGTGCTTTGTATGTAATCGAGGCGATCTAATTATGAGTTGAAGAGTTAAATAAAGTGTAATACCATCAACACAGGCATCTCTTCTATCTAAAATCGTCACAATGTGGGTATGAGCGTGGGTGTGCGTGTGAGTGTGGGTGTGGGTGAAGTTAACATGAACACCCATCTACCTATACCCATACCCTAGAGTCATTGGTAGTGCAATGGACTCAGCATTTACTGTGACACTACCTAATATTTTCATGTGAAAATGGGAGAAACAACTTGTTCATCGACTAAAAGTATTCAATATTATCTACGGTTGATATTTCATATGCTTCATAAAAGAATATACTTTAAATATTATGTATCATTTTAGATATATTGACGATATTTTCTTTACTTCAATTAATTCACTCGAATCTATCGACCAAATGTTAGATCAAGCTAATAGCTTTCATCCAAATATAAAACTAGTACGACAAATTGGTAGAAGTGTTTCATTGCTTGATGTATTTACTGAGAACAGTAATGGAACTTTAGAAACTCCAGTGTATCATAAAGAAGCAGCCGAGCAATATTTTGTACCATTTGGATCAGATCATCCTGGTCATGGTTTTCGAAACACTGTTAATACTGCTATTAGGAGACCAGTTCGCTATTCAACAACGTTGTCTCAATTCGAAGAAGAAATACGACAATTGAAACTCATGTTTCTCTATAATGAGAAAGTTGCCGGCATTCATTCGCGTTCCTAATTCTTTTTATGTGACTTGTAGGTACCCGCTCAGACATATCGAGTGGCGACTCACTGCACTATTCAGTAAATATTTAACCGAAGATTTCATTTTGCCTATGCTCAAGAACTCCGATGACTTCGGTTAATTACAGCATCAGTTATTAAGAGAATCAACAGATACAACACACGATAAAACAACCAATAATTCAACTACTCATCATCAAACTTACGAGAAAAACATGTAAAATCAGCTTATACAACCCGCTGAGAACAACGAATTAACAACAGGAAAATGTCTCATCTTTCGTCAGAGACATGAAAAACGACTCACAAATAATCATCGATATATTCATGAACCGTGGAGGTGTAATTTTCTGGGAATCGAAGTCATCAATACTGCACTAATCATCGGAATTTATTTGAATCTCAACTTAAAACGAGAATTGATGACAACGATCCTAAAATTTTTTCCACCTGCGACGAACAGCAAAGAGAACAATATACTTCCTGAGCAAAACATCCAACCAGCTAATCCACAAGCAAAACGACCGTCCCTATAACTTAGTCCATTTCACATTTGAAGTTCTTATTTATCAATAAAAAAATCATTTTCTGTATTTATAAAGAAAATATGCGATGTAATAGTGGATCTTAACAAACAAAAACCTGAAACTAAGGCATACGACATAATCGACACATTAGCTGCTTCCATAATAGCACAGTCGGAAATGTGTACATGAATGCACGCCTAAAACTACTCTCATAAAAATGATCCCATCAATCACATTTCCGAATAAACCATCTCAGCATGTCGACATAGAATGTAAAAGTAAGAGCTTCTTAATGTCATACACCCACTTATGAAGAAAAAGCAATCTGAACACACCTCTGGCAAAGACGAAAAGAGTGATAGCTACTGTAAGAAGATCCTTCACTTCCCAAACTCTTATATACTCCAGCATTTTCTACATGACAATACAAATCAAATACAAATGAGTCAGCTTGCTTATAATTCAGTTTTGAATCATAGAACAAACTAGATAAGCTATAGACTGCGTAACTTATTTGTGATTTTCGAATCACTCGATTAGTTACAAAAGATAGAAAAACCTGATGAGACTCTTAATCAAGACTGAACCATGTCGTAGTATGCTGTAAAACACGCCCACCCACACCGACACTCTCAAGAAATACTTTGAAATCTGAAATTTTCCACCTTAGAAAGCTTCCAACATTTCATTATAACTGGAGAAAAAGAAAAATTCACTATCTTATCATATATTGACGTTAGTCATTGAGGGAAAGTGATTCATTTGAGTTTAACTTTTAGATATAAATATTTCATTTATGTATATCTTCTAAAAGTGAATATTTGCATCATTTTTATTTTATAACATGTAAGATAAATATAGGTGGGAGGCGAATTTGACATAGTTTTTTATGGATTTTCGTTGAGATCTAACTTTAGAAATTTCTATATTAATAATTATTCGTTGCATTTCTTTTACAATGCGTTTTTATATCAGTCATCATATTCAGTTCGCGGCGTGTGTGAGCGTTATAAAATTTCTTTAAACTAACAACAACTTATTTGAATGAATGCATTGATTTTTCCATCTTTTTCTGATGAATGGAGACACTACATGATTCATTGAATATATCTGAGAAAAATAAATTTTGTATATTTTTCTCTGTATGATAAATTCACTTTCTCTATATTTTTTAAACTATGAGGACATGGAGACATTTAATTGGTGCGAAAAGTATTTCTTTCCTTTTCTTTTTTCCTATAATTTATTAACACGAACAGAAAGAAAAAAAAATAGTTTTCAATTCTTTTTTTTTCGCGCATTCAAATCTGAACTGAAATTCTCATATCAACTGCGACATACACTTCGTAGACTTAGAAAAACTTTTAGACCTGTAGGATATCGATTGAAAGAAGAACTTACAGTCTTTAGGTCTTGAGTTTTTTTACGGAACAAAATATTTTCTGATTTTTTTCTAGTCCATGACGAGACCAGAAGAGTACTAACGTCTAGTGCGAAAGTTTCTGGACAAAATGTTCGTTCATTTTCCGATCAATTGCAAGAGTTAGCCAAATTTTAAAAACATTGCGTTAGAATCAAAATTTTGTGTTCACTCGGAATCTGTGTTCAGAATTTTTGTGAGGCACTCAGATTAGAAATTATACTTGACGTTTTGAAAGGCGCGTAAACAACGTTTGGACGAAATTGCATGAACTGAAAATTTTAAAGACGGAAATTCGATCATGTCCGATTTGAAATTGATTAAATGATATTTTTCTTATTTCCTAATTAAAGAAAGTCAATATAACTTAGTTCCAGTTTCCTTTGCTTAATCGCATAGCAGTTTGGATCTTTTTCGATCAGCTTTTGGGTTGCATACGCCCTCCAAAGTGGTAATTAACTTATTATATATTATCCATCTTTTTTGACAGTGTGAAGAGCATGATGGTCCTCCAGAAGCTGAGAATTGATAGTTTTTCACCAGCTTTTCAGAAACAATGAAGGTAATTTTGATATGAGAAAAATAATCAGTTCCAAAAACGTCATTGAACCTTTTACTAAGACTCTTACTATTCGTAGACGCTTTAAAGGAGACTAATTATTAGGATACGGTTTTATAAGGAAATCTTTGCTGTATCTCTTGCAGTACGTAGAATAATTTTTTACATCTATCTTGGATTATATTTTTGATATTGAAAACCGTCCTAACGTTATTTTCGCGCCTTTCAAAACTTCAAGCATAATTTCTAATCTGAGTGCCTCACAAAAATTCTGAACACAGATTCCGAGAGAACACAAAATTTTGATTCGAACACAGTGTTTTTAAAATTTGGCTAACTCTTGCAATTGATCGGAAAATGAACGAACATTTTGTCCAGAAACTTTCGAACAAGACCTTAGTATGTCTAAATTTAGGTCTTTTAATGTTTTAATTTATCAGAATCGATTCGGTTTTTGCTTTGAATATACATTTTGAAATTATTTTATTTTTTTAATTAAGAATTGATACATTTAATTCAACTTAAAATCAAATATTGATCGAATCAGCGATTGATTGAACACCGTATTCATGAAATATGGATGAAATTACGACGTTAGAAAGAGGCTTATTTTATTTATTAGAATCAAAAGAAGTGCAAAGCATCGAAACCACGGTTTTCATTGAAGCCAATCCTTTTGCGAAAGATTTACCAGAAAACATTGACGCCAATGCAGAAACCTTATTGAGAAAAGTACGGGGCCGTATTTTCCCAATAGCTGTACGTGGTAAATCTCAAGCTGGAAAAAGCACAACATTAAATCATATCGCTAAAATAACAAAAATTCCTTTGAACAAGATGTTACCAGTAGCAGAAAGCTTCGGCTCAACAACAACTTGTGGAATTTGGCTGATGATTATCACATTTAAAAATCAGGATGCACTCCTTTTATTTGATGTTCAAGGTACAGATCATGGTAATGATGAAATGACATATAGATTAATTGCATTTACGGATCATGTTTGTACGAAAGTTGTCGATGTATTCCGAATGCCAATGACGGGGTTTTCAAATGATTATATCGATGCACTGTACTGCTTGGCTGTGGCGCGAGATAGTGTCAAAAATTTATTGCCAACATCTAACAAGGTTATTTTATGGACTGACTGTAAACTACCAAAGAAAAATCCATCTGGCTCAAAAGTTTGTAATGAACCAAAAGAGTATCATTTTGAAATTCTTGAAAATGCTACTAATCATCGTCAATTACAAACTGAAAAAGCTAAAGAATATACCGAACGAACAGTATTTCTTACAACACCGAAGTTTTCTGATGATATTACATCACAAATTGCAAAGTTAGAAAATAATGATCCATTGATTAAGGAAAATTTAATTCCAATTATTAAAACTATTTTATCTGATGCTCAACCAGCCAAGATTGGGTCATGTGAAATAGTGGGTACAGATCAATATATTGATTATTTGAAACGAATTTACACATGTATTAGAAATTCTAATATTGATCTTCCATTTTGTCAGTCAGAATTGATACGAAGTATAATTTCGTCCAGCGTAAGGGAACAAGAACAATGGATCAATGAACAGCTAGACGAAATTAAACAAACATATGAGAAAGATTTAGATTGGATTGGAAAATATGCCAAAGGTTATATTGATAATACAGTACAACAATGCATTGACAAATTGGAAAACAAATTAGAATGCTTCGATAAAACTCAATGGAATGATGCTGTGGAGAAATTAAAACATTCGATCCAATCCTGTATCAAACCACTATTAAGTAATTTTAAAGTTTCATTTACTGATAAATTTATTGAAAACAAATACTTGGAAATACATAATTTGTGCACATTAGGATACCAAAGTGATGTGCTAAAGCTGAAATTAAATGAAAAATTGGATGAAATATTTAAAAAATTTAAGGAAATTCCACTATTTCATGATGAAACCGACAGCGCCGAGGAAAGAAAAGTAAAAGAAGACTTAAAAAAACGTATTGATGAACTGGTTAGTGCACAAGTTTATGTTGAAAATCGTTGGTCGAGAATGGAAGATCAATTCCAAGAGAAAATACTTGCACCTGAGGAATATGTAATCGAGCAAGCAGTTGAAACTCTTTTTAGTACTATTAATTATGTTTTAATGCAAAAATTTGAGAAATATAAGATTCGAGCAAATTAATTTTTTGATCGTCGAGAGAAAAAAGAAACACTCAAAAAAAACAGAGTGAACTTGCAAAAGAAAAGGTAACTGAATTGCGAAATTTTATATATCATAATTTAATTCGTATGTCAAGCAAGTTTTAGCGAACGATAACGCGGTGCAGCACAAATATGGGCTACTCTTGAATAAACAAGAAGATTGCGGAAAAACATATTGGAGTGCACTAAATGATGTTAACCTTTCGACGCCTTCCTCAGTCAGAGAATTTAATAGATTACTGAAAAAAGAATTACAAGCGGCTCTAGACCAAATTTATACACTCGAAGTTCAACAAAAGCTGAAAGACNAGTGGTTTTTCCCGCATTTTCCTACCTGTTCAAGCAGTATCTGTTCTCCGAAATCATTGACCTGGGCGTGGTTGCTTGTAACACACTCACATCCAAAACTTAAAAGCATTTAGTTATTCAATTTGAATTATTAATAAAGGAAATATGTTTATTTGGATCTTGTTAGAGAGTGCTCTAACAAGTTATTTATTTATTTATTCTTATACGTTCTTGTTTCGTCTTTATATGTGTTTCGTTTTTTATATGTGCAATCTAACTCGAGATGCACATAAATCAACCGTTCTTTGTCATTCTTTCTCTCCTCTCTCTTCATATCTCTCTATTGTGTCTTCTTTCCTCCCGTGTGTGACGACATAAATAATGGCATCGTTTCTTCGGCTAGAATCAAGTGCATTTCTACAATGATGCACCATCATCTTTACATACAAAATAGTCTAGTCGAAGAAACAAATGTATTTTCTTCCTTTCTGCCTTTGTTTCTCTCTCTCTCTTGTGTGTGTTGTACAGTATAAATAGGGGAAAAAAGAATAATGAAACAGATTAGATTAGGAATCTAAAATAGGAATTTTGTTGTTGATTGGTTAAATAGAAACATAGATTTTTGTTTTGTGAATTGATTTAAGTTACAGCAGGGCCTCTGTAACAGATTTGTTTGTCATATTTATGCATAATAAATAATAATATCTTGCTTATATTAATTTTTGAAAAAATATTTTGAAAAAGCCAAAAATTTGTGATAAAAAGCAGTTCAAAAATCAATGTTGTCCAAATGAATGATGTCGATATTTTCTAAAAATATAATCTTCACGGCTCGACTGTACTTGCTGCGCCCCCCCCCCGTTTTAATTCCGCAAACACTTAGTTGATCTTCGTTTTCCTTCGCCGCTCTTGTTTCTGTTGGTGAAAGTCAAAAGTCTTCCGATAATTTATCAAAGTCTACTATTTTGACTTTTTTCATATTGAATTCCTTGCCACGTGTGTACTCACGAGCTTTTCCTCAAATAAATGGTTCCTGTTCTTCATAGCCACAGAAAACATTCGAACAGTCTTTACTTATTCGATCAGCAAAAATTCGCTCGCAATGAACGCAATGAATCCAAATCAATGATTCTTTGTCAATTGCTTGAAATCTTGCTGTGAGCTTCATTTGCGTGTTTCTTTCGTCTTTCAGCTTTTGTTGAACTTCGAGTGTATAAATTTGGTCTAGAGCCGCTTGTAATTCTTTTTTCAGTAATCTATTAAATTCTCTGACTGAGGAAGGCGTCGAAAGGTTAACATCATTTAGTGCACTCCAATATGTTTTTCCGCAATCTTCTTGTTTATTCAAGAGTAGCCCATATTTGTACTGCACCGCGTTATCGTTCGGTAAAACTTGCTTGACATATGAATTAAATTATGATATATAAAATTTCGCAATTCAGTTACCTTTTCTTTTGGAAGTTCACCCTGTTTTTTTTTGAGTGTTTCTTTTTTCTCTCGACGATCAAAAAATTAATTTGCTCGAATCTTATATTTCTCAAATTTTTGCATTAAAACATCATTAATAGTACTAAAAAGAGTTTCAACTGCTTGCTCGATTACATATTCCTCAGGTGCAAGTATTTTCTCTTGGAATTGATCTTCCATTTTCGACCAATGATTTTCAAGATCCGTTTGTGCACTAACCAATTCATCAATACTTTTTTTAAAGTCTTCTTTTACTTTTCTTTCCTCGGCGCTGTCGGCTTCATCATGAAATAGTGGAATTTCCAAGGGAGAAAAGCGACTCCTGGCGGCTCCTGGTGGATTCTAGAATCTATCAGGAGCCGTAGATTCCACCAGGATTCATAGAATCCACCAGAATCCATTTTGATTAATGAGTTTATATCAATACTTTAAACAATTTTCAGTTGCTAAAGAGAACAACGACACTCATATATGTCGGATCTATATGACATTGATTGTATTGTGAAAAAATTACGAAGTACCCATGCATTTTTTCATAGATCTAAATTGTCTATCTATCGTTTCTTGAATCTAAATGCTCAGAAAAAAAAACTTACAGATTTTATTGTACGCAAAAAGAGAAGAACCGAAGGATTCATTTTTCATATTATTCTATGATTGAGAATGTGTTACAATAGTCCTGAAAAATTATTTAGCATTTTTGTAATATAGACAATACTGTTGAAAAGAAGAATATTATTTTGTTTCTACCGATGACTTTGTCTGTGCTTTGATTAATGCTTCATGTTAAATTGCAAAGTTCTAACAAGTACACCAATATGACTTGTTTTGCAATGATTGATTCAAATATATGAACTGACAGCTATGTACAAGTTTTGTTTCAAAAATAGTAGGGGCTGCTAGTTATAGCGAAAAGTGAAAAAGAAACATGAATCATTGCTACGTACTACGTAGTTAATAAATTCATCACTCTAGCCCACATTCTTATGAAAAAA
>OENM01001880.1:0-21946 GCA_900239745.1 Rotaria magnacalcarata | reverse complement strand
TACTAGAGAATCGCTTACTATTATGCTACCGATACATCTATCTTGTTTTATGATTTTTCTGCTTACTGTTTATCATGTCTTCTATTTTTTATCATTTCTTGTTTCATCTATCCCACTCTTGCTCATGTGCGTTTTCCTTTTCCCTCTTTGGTTATCTTCTTTTTCGCGCATATAAACGTGTAGTTTTTATTAAAATGATTTCATTTATCAAATAAAGCAATAGAATAAAACTTGTTTTCATCCTCGCTAGTATTTCTCTTATCAAAAATTATTATACTAGTGGAATCACCTTGGTCAACTGACAAGCTTCTATTTCGATAATGATCAAACAATGTATATCAATAGACTGATGGCTATTTGCATCCAAAACTGAACATATCGTGTAGTGAGTGGTAATTAAAATGTAGATTATCTCGTTAGTTACGATGAAGCATGCTGATATTCAATTCTGTCAATTTATTTAAACACAAAAACTTGAAGTAATACTGACGATGAACTGACTGATGATACGAGGGCATTTCTCTTTGAGGTAAGAAGTGTTCAACTCTTGAAACTATCTCGCGAGAAAATAGAAAGACTTGAAGTAATATGCATGGGATTCTTATCATTTCAATTTTCATCGATCAAGCATAATTAAAATACCTGAAATATCTACAAAAAATTCACTTTTGATATAAAAATGGTATTCCAAATGAATAGCAGTGAGGTTTCTTCGTACAGACTCTAGGCAAATCATGATTGTTTTACAAAATGGCAGTTTATTTATTGAAGTTCTAACACCAATCTAATCTAATCAAAGAATTGTAGCTTCATGATTTATGAATAATATCTTTACATCACATACACGTACAAGAAGATTTCTGAGTATAAGAAACGGTCAAAGTTATAATGCCGATGATAAAAATTCAATCAGACAGTTGCATTTTTTTACATCAACAGTTTTTGAACTTCTGATTTTTTTGATCGAGCTTTTTCCTTATGAGTCATCCACATGAGCATGAAATGCATAAGAGCACTGATAAGAAAACTGATACCACTAATAATGAATGGTATGTTGAAACTTGATGTGAAATCTCGAATAGCACCCATGATCTAAGCAAATGAAACAGTTGATAAATTTTAATGGAGATCTAATAGAAATCAATTCTTACTGGTGGAGCAATCAATGAAGAAATACCTCTAAACAAAAATACCAGGCCCAAAGCACTACTGAATTTTTCAAGGCCAACGAGTTCACAGATGATAACTGGCGACAGAGATATGTGAAACGCTACAAGTGAAAATTCTTTTCATTATTGTAAATGATTAAATGATATATATATCAATAATTAAAAATACTATTATTTTCAATTCTCTTCTCTGCTGTTGATCATGTCATTTTTTTAAATGTTTCATTAAGTGAATATAGCCTCCAAGCAATGTTCAGATAAACTAAGTAGTAGCGAATAACATTTTTTTCAAATGATTCAATCATCTCGAAGTATCATCAGTCAATGCCATCTGATAAAAAGCAATATCGAATATAGACATATGTATATCGTATTTCACCAAAATCGAATCATAATTAGTGATAAACCAGTTTATTGTACAAAGTTGCTTTACAAACTCTGTTTTTATGTATCCCTGTATGTTGCTTTTCATGCTATCAATATGTATCGCCGCTCATTTGGCAAGAGAATCTTCGCCTTTTTTCCAACGATAGATCAAGTTTTATTATCAACTAGTTTTTATTTAGTGACGGTAGAACCTAGAAGAGAACTCATAGTCAATTACCCATCGTCTACCTAAATATTAAAAGCGAAACTCTCAGTTGATATAATTATTGTCTTTCAGAATTAGTCAAGTCATGTCTACAGAAATAAAATTAGATAAAATTTCCAAAGTTTCATTTTGACAGGTGTGAGCCATGTTAGCATTATTCTTAGCGATAATGAATCGAATCACGATAGACAAACGTTTGGAAGTGATATTTTGATGATTCGTCATCGAAGAAAATTATATCACACCTGATAGAATACTTCGATATTAAAAAAAGAGGTTTTATGTAAATTCCTATCGATCAAATATCTGAATTATCATAGAGGTATATCAATAGGGCACAGAGACTCTGAAATACGAATTAAAGCTCGTATCAAAGTCATAAAAACACTATGTCAAGTCGTCTTTCATGCTACAAGGTGGAGTGAACAGTGGTAAATGCCGCGGCAGTAAAACTTTGAAAAAAACTGTTGAAAATAAAAGACTTAAAAGAAAAACAGTGGTTAGTTTTAAACATGATGTTGTCAGTAACAGAATTGTTGCTTTTGCTCTTATTCATAGATCTCGAATCATATGACTTGATTCTCTACAGAACTGTACTTACTAAAATTTAATTGATAAATTTTCAAAAAACATCGATGTGATCGATGGTTCGAAAAATGGATACGATTGTACTATGAACTGTGAATGAAAGCGTAATTTTGCTTAAAATTACATTCATATTTTTCTTTTACAATTTTACTTCGATATTTTTCTCTACAAAATTCTTTCAAAATTTTCCTTGTCGGCGATTTATATAAAGACAGAGTCTAACGAGTAGTGATATCATTTATCATATTCTAAGATATGCTAAGTGTTCACTTCTCTTACTAAAGAGCAGAACACTTAGTAAGAATCGTTTTTCGTCGAAATAAATCCAGAAAATTTTAATAGCAAGATTTCAATAAATGATCATCGTTGGCCTGCATCGTATTGTTTACTCAGAATATCATTATTTCGTTCTACGAGATATATATACTTGATGTCGTAAAAGCGCGCAATTATTTATACTTAGGTGTGGGAGCTTATTCAATGTTGGAATATCTCTCGTCTTGATCATTATCAGTCTGAATGGCATGGATTATATGCTGCAAAAGATTAATCTTGACATTGTTTGTCATTCTATTTAAATTGTATGTTCTAAATATAAGATTCTTGTAATTTTTGAAAAAAAACTCCACCATGTTAGAAAAGAAAAACAAGATAAACCATAATCTGAATGCTACGCTATTGTGCCGTGTATTTATCTTTAGAACAAAATGAAAACGTTTTGTTATATTGTTTTGCATGTAACGCCAAGATAATAAAGAGGAAAATATCATACGAACTGAACAGAATTATTATTATTATTATTTTCTTTTCTACTCGAGAAATATTGATCTATGTCGATTTCACGTGATAATGATTAATATCAGTCAGCATATTTTGAATCGAACTAGTAGTACGCAATAAGTTTTACAAAAAAAGGTTCCAATAATGAATACCTAACATATACGCGTTTTTCTTAACATGAATGATAACCAACTCAAATCGAGCTACCTTACCAAACTGCTAATGGAAGCTATTAGAAAATTGATCTTTATTCAGGATTAGTAATTTGACGTTCCGTTTATAGGAGTCAATTCTAGATGAATACTTATTATCAAGTAATCAGAAAGCAAAATGATGCACTGATAAAAACAAATACACTGTGAGAACTTACCAATGGCACCGCCCCAAACGATACAATAAGCAATTAGAAGTCCATGTGTACTGCAAAGTGGAACCAACAATGTCGCCACACCAGCAATGGCTAAACCAATATTATAGACAAGTAAAGGAGACATGTACGGAATTTTCGTTATCCAACCAGAAGTAAAACGAGAGATTGTGTTACTAAAGCCTGACGAATAATGAATATTCATGTTGATAAAAGTATTTAATTAATAGTGAGCTATAGGAAATACAATGAATATACGAACCGATGATTGAAAGTAGATACACAGCATTTTTCTCAGTAACATTACACTCATAAATAGCTGTTTTAACGATGAATAAATAAGGAATATAAAAACCAGTCATCGAACAGATATTAGCCTATAGTATATAAAATAAAAGAACAATCATTCAGAATTACAGTTGTCTTCAATTGTTTTTTTCTCTTACTAAAGAGATAATACTCATTTTATTATCATTCAAAACATGTATATTAGTCACGGATAGAAATGTATCCCAAAATGCTTTCATTCGGCTTGGTGTTTTCGCCTCTGGTACCTTTGTTGTCTCTTGTATGTAAGTAGATAAATCCGGTTGTGCTTTGTATTCTGATAGGTTATGTATGTCACCCAGATAGAGTACATCCTCTTGATACATACTATCAAATTCAAAAGGTATACAAGAACGCATTTAAAATAACTGAAGGGTAGATATTAAATTAGTTTTTATAAAAAACAATTTAATGATAAAAAATGGCTTGAAAGTTTGACATTATTTAAGTGAAATACACAAAGTTACTCATAAAATCGAATTTAACCTATTGTAAGTAAGCAAATCATTGAAAAGAATCGAGAAAAACTTGAATAGATTTATCTTCGAACGCTTACAGAATAAAGTATTCTCTCAAATCAAATTAGACCCTTCATCTCACTCATCATGAGTTTCTTATGTTCATTGAAATGAGTTATTAGATTATGTGTGCCTGTTATCAAAGTAACGCGCAACATTCATTAGTTGTGACAGTTCATCATGATCATTATGATCAAAGTGGTTAATGTACGACACGACGCTCTATTAAGTTTTACAATTTCTATTATAATAGAATTATGCAATAGTGATCATGTGCAGTGATAAGCATTGGTTGAATCCTATTTACTATCCAGTGAAAATCAAAACTGAACAAAATCTTTCAGGAAAAAAAATTATTTCTTTAAGATTCTATGCATTTGAATTACTTCGATATTTTACTCTTGTCAAAGTCATGGTACGTGTAGATAATTTAGTTTCTTTCTTCTTCTAAAGTTAGGTATGAGTCTAAAATATGTATTTCTTGTTAAATGTGTTCGTAACTTAATTCTAACTTTCTGTTAGACTGTTTACTCAAAAGAAAAAAAACAACGATATTCTATGATAATCAAACTGTTGGTATCTGTAAGAAGAAGTAAAATACTTACGGACGAATAGCATCGTCAGCTTTGATACTTCGTCGTGATCTGATTGAAGCAGTTGAATTTGCTCGCGATCGTTTTTCCATCGAAGATAAACTTAGATCTAAATGGTTATGTGAATGATGTGTAGATGATGACTTAGCATTCACATAGGTTTCCTGCGTTTCACTAAGCAAATGAGAAGTTACTGATGTAACATTAATTTACAATAGTATGATTGATTATATCGATTATCATTGGAATATTGAAGAATTAAAAAATCGATATTTCAATGTGGGAAGTCAGTTTTAGATCAATATTTGACACATCTGGTTAAGTTTGGAAACAAATTAAAAAGTATAAAAGGGTATATTGATTTTAGCAAAAATTGTTATTCGAACACTGATTTTTCAAAATGAAAAGTCATGATCTCCCTATCGGATCATTTTGATTGGAACTTAATTACACGAAAACTAGTCCTCATAAGAGTTTTTCATCGTCAATGTTTCAAAAAATAGAATTTATCAGCATAAATAGAAACTTTATAATTTGAAGAAGAGCACGGATGTGACGTTTTTCAGGTAGCGATGTCAAACAGAATATAACTTTTATTTCGAAAATTCCACACCTGAAATAGTTAAATCTTAAAGGATCAAGAAATCAATATTTGACTTTCCAATCAAAAACATGAATAAAAGTTCAATGTTCTTTACAATCTTTTCAAACATAAGTCTAAAAATAAAACACATATGTTTTCCATGCAAAAGAGGCAGTTTACAGAGTTTAAATGTGTTGTGTTGTCAAACATATGAATTCTACATTGCTTGTGAATAGACTTTCTCCTAGGCTCAACAAATTGACCTAGAATTCTTCATCCAAATTATAATTCATTATTGAAAATAAAATCAATCTAAATGCTACAAAATATCTGATTTGTAGATTTTGTTGGAATTATAATTTGAAATCGTGTAGAAAATGAAAATAAATGTCATTCGATTCAAAAATCGAATGAATATGAAACAAAGTGAATAAAACTCACCGTTGGATTAGCTACATTAGCAACATCACTAGAAAAAAAAATAATAATGATAATAAGGTATGAACTCGGTGACAAATGAATACACAAGAACTTACGACAACTCAATAGGCTGTAAAATGCGTTGCTTACGAACCGCTTTAAGTGGCTGCATAAATATGCAACAAATTACACAATTCAAGAGAATAGCAACTAGAATAAGAAGACCACATTTCCAACTGAACCGATCGAATAAAAAGCGTGATAAAGGTCCGAATGTGATCGAACCAATCCCAGTACCAGCAGTTACAATGCCTATGCGTAAATATTAAAGAACAATATAATCCATAGAATGCAATCGGACTTTTTTACCAGTCGCGATAGCACGATTTTCATCTTAATAATATCCAACCATGACAATACTTGCTAAGTAAACGAGACCCATACCAATTCCACCAAATAATAACCACATGAGTTGAATATTCGGTGCAAAAACAGATGCTGCAACAGACACAGCTGCAATTAGTCCACCAATCATACCTATTGGTCGACAACCCCATTTATTACATAGAGCAGAAGCAAGAGGTGCTAAAGTGATGAAAACGTCAAACATAGTATAAGACAACTGGATCAATTACCGCTTAGTAAGTAGCAACTGCATGCAATCGAAATGACAAGAGACACGGCCCATCCTTGACATTTGTGATGTGATTTCAGATCATCGGAAATTGGTTCAAACGCGTACAGAAATCCATCAATAATCATGTTCATTAGCTGTATGATAAACAAAAATAATTGTCCAATAAAAGTAAAACAAATTGTTCGATACACTTACAAAACAGGCAATAAGAACAACCCAACCATAACCATCATCGGGTGGTATTTTGATATAATCATATTCTGCATCGTCTGGAGGTTGACTTACTTTAACTGCTGACTGTTTTTCTTTTTCTTTGACTGATTTCATTTTCAATTTTGATTTCTTTTCAGTAGTGATGCTGTTTATCTAAATTAGGCAAGACGCGGTTGTCAATAATCAATTTGATAAAGAAATAATCAATTGCTAATAAAAATAAACAGTAAACTCAGCTATGATCCAATAGAGTCAGATAAATTCCTAACACATTTTGAAAAACAAATAACTGGAATTTTTACAGTTTCTTTTGCATATATATATATATGCTGTAGGACAGACTAAAATCCAGTTCAGATTAAAATCGATTGAAATAATTCTGATCTGAACTAGTTCACTTTAAAATCTTCTTTGTTGAATTTTAAAGTGAACTATTAATAGTTCAGATCAAAACTATTTCAATCGATTTTAATCTGAACTGGATTTTAATCTGCCCTGCGACATATATATAATTGTCAAGATTGGTTTTTATCATTACTACGAAGAATCGAAGCAAGCAGACCTGAATAATATCTGAATAGTATATTTCGCTATACTTCGTGCATACACCGTGCAGTGAAATTTTTCCAAAAGTTTACTAATTACTAGTGCAGATAATTTATGTGTAGATATATTAGCTTCATAAAGAAACATATTAGATTGCAAAACTTTTTCTTGAAAATAACTGTATTATCAAGCAAGAATCTTAACGAATGTAGATAAACTGAACAGTTTTGTTTTGTTAGAAACAGTTTCACAGAATTTCCTATACGTGAGTTGATAAGGAAAATGTCTATTGTGTGATTTCAAAGATATCAATTTCTTATCGGATATTCTTGAAATTAGTATTAAATCTACGTCGTTACTAGTTGTCTAAGTACTTGGGAAGTATTTAAATCTAACATGTACCAGAAGAAGTGTAAATTCGAAACGAATTCAGTTTTATTTCGCAGGTTCTATGTCTAAAGAATTTACTCATGAATATTTGCATATGCCTAAAAGTTATTAGATACAATAAACTGATAATAATTTTAAAAAATTTCTCTATGTAAAGTGTAAACTAATCCGTTGTGCAGTGATGAAGACAGCAGAAACCTTAGTTAAAACATTTTAAAATAGAAAATACAGGATTCGATTTTAAGGACTTCAATGGTACGAAATCACACAGTAAGATAACCGTAAACTAATTTAAGTGATCAAACTTTTTTAAAATGAAGTATCGATTTAGATGTAATATTAATGCGATCAAATCACTGGAAGATTTCTAAATAAAACATCTGACACACTTTACACGTTTTGCGGTTACTGGAAGCGTTGACTCAGTCAATTGATTTTCATTTCTATTTCAGGTAGTCTTATTATATTGTCGTCTTCTAATCTATTTAGTAACGAACGCATTGTTTTATTCAAAATATTTGCTCTCACTTCCTTCTTTATCTCACATAGATGCATTATATGCTGTGTTCTAGAGAGTAGTTCGTTTCAGAAAATATGTCAAATTCTCTCAAATATTCTAATATAAACACAAAGGTAGCGCATTGTGAGAAGAAGCGTTTCGTGCATGCCGGTAAAGAGTGCACATACATTAAACTCACTTTCGTCTCCATTTCAATGATCGGCAAATTATCATGCAATTTGCCATACGATTTATTCTCACAATTTTGTTCGTTGTTTCATTTTCATGTCAACAGTTTGCACGACTTCTCCTCCTCGTGCCTCTAAACTACAGCTTTCATCTCGATGCAGTGCATACCCACCGTAGCTGACTATATTTTTTTTCTCTCTTCTTTTTACAATTTTGCACAAGAGCTCTCGAATCTTTTCCCTGTCAACATTGATGTGAAGACTGTCATTCGATACACTGCATTTATATTTTTTTGCCATCATAAACAAAATTATTTTTCTCGTGTTTATTTGTTCACTCTCATGAAACGAACAATTATCAATATCGTCAGATCTATTTTATGTATAAATAGTGAATATCAAGTTTCTAATTTAATGGAAAATAACTGTGCTAGATTTTATCTTTTAAAATGAAATATTTGTTGAAACTGTAACTAATACAATTCGTTCAGTAGTTGATTTTATCATACGTATGACCAGCTATTTAAATATTTTCATAGCTACTTAAAAGATATTATAGTTATTGGAATATAGATAATGAACAGATTTTAGATGATTTAAACATAAGCGAATCGATTCTATGATGACTGATATTCATATCTAAATGTTATTTGTCGTTTTGTTTTCGTTGAGGTACATTTATATATTTTTTAGGACGTGCATATACGTACTTTTTTTAATGATTTATGATTTCGCTAGCATTTAATGCCTGTGAAATTTTCTTGTTATGCTAGTGTCTAATTGCCTCCTAATAAATTTTGCTATAAACTTGAATATCTAATATTGGTTTATTGTTTTCTTTATGTGGATTAACAGAAGTATTGATCTTCTACAAAGTAAACAAGAATTGCTTGAAAATTCATTATAGTAATTCAAAACTAAAATCTTAGTATGCGTATTAAATACAAAATTGACACATTCACTTTTCTGTGTCACTAAAACCTAATTTTATAAACATCGAAAAGATCACCTTATTACGATTCAATTGAAATAAGAGAACAATCGAATGATAGGTTCGCTCGTATTCATCTACTGGCATTTGATTTTTCTCTTAGATAACTCGAAAAACGTAATCGTAACAAATAAGTATCCAATTTATAAAATCCTCATTTCAAAGATATTAGTACAAAGACATAAGTAGCTGATCGTTTTTTTCTGATAGTTTCGAGAGCCAAATAATGAATAAATGAATAGATTTGAACTAAACTGAAGTAAATTATTACAAAACTTTCTTACACGTACGTGTTCACTCATTTTACCAATGAATCTTAAATACGTCTCTATAAATAATGTTGCCTTTTATTCTAGAACACTTTCTTCGTTTCATTAATCTTGTTTGATAATGCTTCTTTTGTTCCCCTATGAATTCAGGAATACCAATCAAGTTTCCATATAATTCATTGCGTTGTCATCCAAAGAGAAATTATCCTATAAAATTTATTCTAATAATTCATTATTTATAAATATATTAATGATTCTGTGGACATTTTTTCTCCTATGCCTAAATGCAAACAATGTTCTGTTGGCAACTATGTTTATGATAGAATTTAATTTTAACGTAATTTACTGCGTGTTACTGAATAAAATAATCATGAATAAACTTTTACTATGAACATTTCAATATTGTATTTTGAATACTCACCTATATCGCGAGATAAAACAAAACGAAAAACACGAAAGTATCCATGTAGAATTAATTTCCATCTCACATTTACGAAAAATAAACAAGCTGTTCATCACATGTGTTGCCATTACACCAGCCTATTCAATTTATTGTTTTATTTTGGAAACTTTTTCTTCATACTCTCATTATTATGTTTTTCAATGCTCCAATTTTCAAATTCTTTGTTGAATATAATCAAATAATGACTTGCTCGTCCATATAAATGAACAAATCAGGGTTCATCTTAGATAACTGCTTTCAAGTGATTTACAGTATTTATAGCTTAGTATTTGAAATTTCAAGTTCATTTATTTGAATAAAAATATTTGTCTGTGATTATTTTGTTGAGTGACACAGGATCGAATGGTAAAATACTAGATTTTCTCAGAAAAAAATCGTGCAGGCTGCTAATTAAACTTGCAGACCACATCATGTTCTCAGATACAGATAAGAAATTCCCTACGATGATAGAGATTACAAGGTTAAAGCTCTAGATTCATTAGAAAGCCTGTTTTGATGATTTTTGTGAAAAGAAGAAAACATCGGCTTATAAAATTTAGAAGTCACAAAATTTTTCAATTCAATCAACAGTCATGTTTAGCCGATGATGCGTAGGGCTACTTTAGTATCTATCTAAAGAAAAAGTATCAGTGAATTTCTATTCGGATTAGCATGCATGCGGAGGTTACACATGCATTCTAGTCTAACTGAATTCATGCAAAATAGATAAAAGAGAAAATATTTCGCAAAGATACTCATTTTTTGACATATATCATAGTGTGATACATGATTTGATAATATTTACAATGAGGAGTTCAGTATAAAATTAAAAATGCTCATCTTAAAACTTACTACGACCATCTTCGAAAACATGTTAGTTCCATGAAAAGACTGCATGAATATTTTTCGAATGAATTTCAATAGAAAAATGATAGAATACTGAAGGCTTCAAAGTTAGAGAGAAAATTGCATGCAATTATTTACTGTTCGTTTTCATAGCGATACCTCTATTCATTTTCCTCAATTTGTTTTTAATCAAAAACGGATTTTGACATAATGATTTATTTGATTGTAAACCTTTTAAAGAAATTTTCCGATAGGAATTTTATGTTAGAAGATTTCGAGTTTCAAATATTATTTCTCTGAAATTTATTGAAATCAAACCTTCAAACAAAAAAAAGTAAAAGAAATACTTTTATAAAAATCATATATTGGTTAAAAACTAAAAGTAACTATCTAGGTAGTAATGATATATTACGAAGTAAGACGAACTGAAAATAAACATTTATTTTTATTGGATAAGAATTCCTGAACGAGGATATCGTGGAACTGTTTTGATAGATTTTTCATAGTGATTTTGTTGCAAGTTTTCACTAATCATTGATTTGAATTCTCTAGGTGATTGCAAATTCACATCGATGGGGTTTGTTGGTTGCTGAATAACAGACACACGTCGACTTATTCTTTGTCGTTGGACTGGTTGAGTATCTGGCTGACCTAAAACTTGTAACCATTCAGCGATACAAACAATCAGCTTATTGGCATACAATTTATCTTTCCAATCATTCGGAATTTTATCATAACCATAGTATGCACCCGCTAATTGGCCATAGATTGCTGCTGTAGTATCTGTATCATCACCGAGATTAATAACATTGAGCACACCTTCTTTAAAATTATTCGTGCTCCAAAACGCCCACAAAGCTGCTTCGAGCGATGTGACGACATGTCCTTTGCCTCGAATTCCATCATCATAACCTCCTCGCTTTTTGAATGATCCAGCAGCAACACGAAGAATATCGCTGTCAAGTTTTTGAGAGTTAAACCAACTCATATGAATTTGACAAAATTGATCACTGAGAAGATCTTCTTTACTTTCTCCAAGAATAGCTGCAACAATCAATGCTCCATAGTAGCGACATGCATCGACAGCAACTTCGTCACCGTGTGTTAGACGAGCACTCTCACCTGACAGTTCAACAGCCTGACTCGGTTTTCTATAG
Organism: Rotaria magnacalcarata; assembly: GCA_900239745.1. Lineage (NCBI taxonomy): Eukaryota > Metazoa > Rotifera > Eurotatoria > Philodinida > Philodinidae > Rotaria > Rotaria magnacalcarata. The sequence goes on along the minus strand of OENM01001880.1, from coordinate 9,831 downwards.
AAGAAGAGCGGTACAGGATTAAGTCGCATCAGTGCACCATTTCCAGCGGCACCTGATTGACTACAGTTTATATCAAATCCGATGGCCTTAATACGATCGAATGGTATTTGATCAACGTCAGATTGTGTGCGGCATTTAAATAATTTCTTCAGTTGGTTTTGGCGCCTTTGAAACTCTTCTAATGAATCACGAGTTCCCTTACCAATGTCAAAACAATATCCCGTAGACGATAAATACCCATCTTTGTACCACCATTTATAGCGGACCATCTGATCATAAGGATTGAAACCTTTGTGTGTGATCAGTGATGAAGCAAGACATAAAGCCATAGAAGTATCATCTGTCCATTTACCAGCTTTCAAACCCCACGTACCTCCGCTCATCATGTCATGAACAGGATTAGCAACCAGATAGTCTCGAGGACGAAATTCTACACTTGCTCCAACAGCATCACCGACTGCAAGACCAACGAGTGAGCCTTTGATTCTATCAAGAACTGTGGCATCTTGAGCATTTGTTGCAGACTCAACCAGTACAATATCTTCAGGGAGTAAATTTTCTTGGGGAGAAGGAAATTGGAGCATCGACATGATAATAAATCTAAAAGAAAATTAATATCGGCTAGCTGTTTTTTCTGTTGTAACTAATTCAAAAACGATTTATTTTCAACGATCCAAACAATGACAAGTATAGTCAATAGTTAGGCGATTTATTTTTCACGTAATTAAAATCTACTACTATTAAGATTGAATATTAGTAAGAAAATAAGTTTTCTAGATGATGTGGACGCCCCATACCTTCCGTTTTTTATCGTCTCACCTGTAAATTGCATAGAAAAAAAGCATAACATCAATTATTTTTTTTTATATCTCGTATATACGAGCTATTGGCGTTGTTAAACAAAATATGCAATGGAGAAAAACAAAATGCATGAAAATAACATGTGTCTATTATTCGACGAAGAAATCGATGAAATTTCTATTTTATATTTCTGTGATAAGCGAATTCTGAGGAAAACAAATACTAGAAGCATGTGTACAAATATGACAAAATCAATACAACGCACCTCTAATAGGGTCATTTATTCAAAAAGAAAAGAAATATTTGTAATAGTATTAACTTTAAATACAAATAGTTTTTCATAACCGACCTTCAATTGGTTTAATATATTCTGTGTAAAAACAGGTTACTAATATTTGAAGCCTTTTTACTAGGATGAAAACAAAAATGACGATAGTAAACATCGAGCAATCGTCAGTTTGTTTTGCGGGTGTTTAATTAATCGTTCTGCTATTATCAATTCATTTTATCTGAAACGTTGTTGACGTAGTAAATTTCTAGTAGTACGTTTTTCGTGAATGATGTTACAACCATAATTTTACAATGATTCAGGTCTATAGCATTATTTTTTTGCTATTTTTATTCGAAAAAATCTGTCGTCTAAATCATTAATTAATAGATAAATCTTTACTAAATATATGAAATACATTTAAATATCTACTCGACACATAAGCTTATTACTTGTAACGCTTTATGCGTCTACATCAAAACATTGAAAATCTACCAATAGTTTTCTTCGTCGATTTCATAAAGCTATTTGCATAGTAACTTAATCGTAAATATTAATAAAACTCAAAACGATGACCATTAAATAGAAATATTAAAGGCTTAAAAAAGAAGCGTTTTTTAAGTTCACCACGCCTTCATTTTCACCTTATTTGTATAGTCTTGTGTATACCTCTAGATCTACATCTGCTTTCTTTTCATGATATTGCCATAATGGCAAAAGTATGGAAATAAGTTATCATTTTCCTAGTAGTATAGCAAATCTCTTCTATGAATTTAGATTGTTAAAGTATAGAATTTCTACTGTGAATATATAAAAGTATTTTTCATTTCCCACAATGTAAAGGTATTATTCTTGGCAATGTTTCAGAAGAATCCGATTGGAACAAGAAAAAAATCTTTTGTTTTAGAGAGAAGATATGCTCGACAGGAAAGATCAACTAAAAAGGTTCTACGATACAAAGAGTGTTTATAAAGAAGCAGCCGATTCCGTGAAAAATCCAGCAGTTTATCTCAGAGATATACTATACTGATCAAGCTATAAAGATGTAATCGTAATGAGTACAAAGTCATTGATATTGAGTACCTGTCAAAGGTGAAAAAGTGTACTTCTTTACTTCTGAAGTCCGAAGAAGTACTGAGAAGTATGGACAAGTACGGATAAGTGCCAAGAAATACCAAGTAACAATTAGTGCATGTTTTACTGCTTGATTTTTCAATCATAGATCTTTCACAGATATAATGAAGATCCTAGAAGGATTCTGCTTGTTCCCGATGAACACGAGTAAATCTAGAATGAAGTGTGCAATCACGAAATCATAGGATTCTAACAGGATTTAAAACCACACTATAAAGTATCCTAGCAAGTTGATAGTTGCTTTCTGAACCAAAATTGAGTCTGAAAATCGGCAATTCTGGAAGGAAATGCGTAGCTACTAAATTGCGATCCTGTCAGGATTTGGATAAATCAAAAATGCAGAAAGGAGTTTGATCACAGCTGTCAGGATTTGCATAAGTTTCTTGAAAATTTTATCGAATTTCTTGACGGAACTTTCACTGAATTTTCAAACTAGATTATCGAACTGTAGACCTTCGGCTTATAAGCTGATCAGTATACTCAATATTCCATGTTATTCCATCTGACTTTACCGATTAATATCTTAATTTCTCACTGTAATGAGAACGTCTGTTTAAATTCTATGCGATTATAAATAATTTTAAAAAAGCTATGGAAATTTTGTATCATTCAACGTTTTGCTTCGTCAGTGAAAATGAACTGCTTTTTAGTTCTATATGATTTTAAGAAATATTTTTTGGTTTATTTTTGAAACGTGATTAAATCTATAGGCACTTTTCATCGAAGTGTTTGTTGATGACTCCAAATATCTACTAAACGAAAAACCTTTTACGATGAATTAATTCAATCAACACCGTAGTTTTATTATATTCGATTTTCTTTTCCTTAGAAGATTAACAAAAACAAAACTCAAAGCTGTAGACCGACTTTAAAAACAGCTTTTATTCAAACTTCAAAAAGATTCAGAATATTTTTTCTCGTATTTTTAAGATTCGCTCTATTTGGTGATGAAAAGAACTAAATCAAGATCACGATAAATTGCCAGTAGACTATTTAGTTCTTAAATTTATGTCCTGTCTCCAGGAAAAGAATAATATCTTGAAAATTGCTTCCATCTACGTTTCCTGAGATTTCGCTGAAAATTGATATTCAAATTCTGTCCTGGTCTATAAATTTTGAACATCTGAAAGGATTTTAACCTGAAGATATCTAAAAACGTCAGGAAATCATTTCATTCATTCTAACCTGATTTCTTATAAAACCCTGAAAATGAGATTTTCAATGGTCTCTGAACACAAACCTGGACATAGCTTACCTGGCTTCTGGTATTTTCTTATCAAGATCCTGATCATGATTGTAGTTTTATAAGTATTCTAAATGCCTGTTCTTGGCCACTTCCACTGAGGAATCTGATCGAAATTTGGCAGCAGCTACTATTTGAGAACTCTGATTAATCTTGTTTTTACGGGTAAGATCTTTCTCCGATAAAACTATACGTAATTGTTGATAGTATCTTCGTGTTAAAATCCCGACCAGATATTGATTTACTCTAATACAATCTCCAGGAAGTTCTCTTTGTGATTATTGTCAGATTCCTGGATAGGATTGTCACTGAATCTTAGTAGGATCCTAAAAATTCAATTCAGAAAAATATCCAAGCAGAAACTTGAGCAAATCCTGGGTAGAATCATGAATCAAACTTTTTAGAATCCTTGAGGTTTATGGTTCTGAAAGATCTTTCAAGTTTTTCTCAAGAAACAGACAAGACTGCGTGGAATAAGTACTAACATGTAAAGATTTTTTTCTAAATTCTTATATTTTCTTATCAAGGTTCTGATTAAAAATGCCATTGTCTTCTAACGTTTGAAATGCATACTCTTGAAAAGCTCTGAACAAGATCCTGGTCAAAACTTTGCGGGATTAATCAGTTTTTACTCTGATAGATCTTGCTGTTTTTTTACCCAGATCTTCTTGTGGTGTGACTATCATTCATAATAGAACCTCGACACGAAAATTTGATGTAGACCGTAACGAGTACCTAATAAAATCTTTCCAGATTTCTGTCTCATAATGATCTTAGGATCCATCACAGGATGTTGAGTAAACCCTGATAGTATACTGAATTCTCGACTGGCAAATACTATCTTAGCAGAAACTTGAAGAAATCCTGTTAAACAGGATCTTGTTTTGCCTTAAAAAATTCTGAAAACAGGAATCGTCAAAATTCGGAACAGGATCCTGAATAAGAAATAATGCGATCCTTAAAGGTCTTTTCAAGGATTTTGCAGGAATGAACAGGATTGAGACGAGGATAAGAACAGAAGTCTCAAGAAGTACCGAGAAGTACCAAAATATACTGAGAATTACCAATACCAAGAAGTACGGAGAAGTACAGAAGTACGCTTTTTCTTCCTTGGTATCTGTAAAAACGTTCAGGCATTCATACTAACTGTTATATCTGTACAAGAAACGTCGATTTGAAAACGAATGACCTACGAACATTGCTGGGACATGTACGTAGTTGTTTAGAATTTCATCTACACAAAAATGATTTTTTTCTATGCTTAAAATCAAGTGTAATGTAATCTTGAAAGCTCGTGAACTTTGCAACTATTAATGGCACTCACACATAACCTTCAATTATCGACATATTAGTTTATTGACAAGAAATGGATAATTCTTTGTCGTAACTTTTTCACACATAATTATATTGATATTTTCGATTCTTTCCATCTCAAAATATGAGTCGAGAAATTCCGTTCAAATCCGGCATTACAGTTTTATTTTACAAAATACAAAACTGAAAGCTGTAAAAAAAAGACAAGCGATAACTAAAATCGTCAACTTTATAATGAAAGATGATTTTCTATTCTAAGATTAACAAATTTAATTATTAGCTTTTAAGTCATTAAAAATATTAAACTATTGGATAAAGTTAATTATCTTTTACTTAGAACCCAACTCTAAGAAATCTACTTTTTTAGGTTGCTTTACTAAATTAATTTATGAACCAAATATATGTATTATTGTACAACATCAATAGCTTGTTTTTTGTAAATTTTGGTGCTATTGAGATCCTTTAGTAAAAGTTAAGAGATTTTAAAATGTAACTTAGAAAGATGACAAATTTTTAGTTTTTCAACATATTTTGTTTATATTGAAATGAAATTTTCTATGTTTTTTAGAGAATCTCATGACAAATTATCTAGCATGAAAATAAAATAAAGCCTATTGAGATATTTTATAATAATTTTTTCATGAAAAGTATCGTAACTTGCGTTTAGTTACTCGATGGTTAATGATTAAAAGAAAATTGTACAAATAAAAAATGCAGCTTCGATTCGATTCCTCTATAAGAATCATCCCAGGAGAATCATGGTACGTCGGAATCGGTCGGAATCAATCGGTTCCGTTGAATTCCAACGATTTCCTAACTAACGGATTCCGATCCAGATTTCATCGAACCATTTCCGATCAATTCCCATCGGCTTCATCGATTTCTGACGAATTCCGGATCGAAATTTTGCGGAACTTAACGGAATTTTTCCGGCGGAAGCCGGACCGGAATCCGTTAGTTAGGAAATTGTCGGAATTCAACGGAACCGACCTAAAAGCAACGGAATACATAGGATCCGATGCCGGAAACGATCGGATCCACTGGCCGAATTGAATCTCCTGGGATTTCAAACTTTATCGTAATTTTGTTGATTCAGCTGTACTCATGTCTGTCCATCGTTTCGACAGTTACGTGTTTATAGAGAAAGGTTTCATTCTGGATTAAACGGTTGAACAATTGAAAAGCTGTGGTATTTCAAAAAGTGAAAAAATTAAAAGAAAATGGGTTTGAGGAAAAAAACAATTTTACTCTTGTTCCACGAAGTTTTGAACGAACCAGAGAGGCGAAAACATTGCTTGAAATACTACAATGAATTTTGTCAACTTTTTAATTATTACTAATATTTACTACAACACCCAATGCAAAACTACCGTATTTATTCGTCTAGACTTAAAATATATCCATTTGTACAGATTGTGAATTATATATTGCACTATTTGCGAATATTACGCATAAGTAAACATATCAAAACTATACTTGAAATCATAAATAGTTAATCTGAAGAAAAATAATTACCATTTCATTTATTTTATAAGATAATGTTTCAACTAAACATCAAATAAAACACTTAAATTAAGAACAAATATTTAGTTGCTGTTTTGTTTGCAGTGTAATTTTCAAATATTAAAATTCTATTTAGAAAAAATCTCGTATGATACAAGTCTACATAAATTGAGAGAATCCGTCTAAGAAAATGCTTATTGGATTTGTAAGATACAGAAAATTGTTGAAAATATGAAATACGATTACTCTATAATTTTATATAAGAGTTGAAATTCTGTTTCAACATGAAATCTTTATTCAAGATCGAATAATAAAAATTCAGCATTGATTGAACTAATATTTTCTATAGAGAATTCACTATTTAGTTCATCACAATTAATAAATGCTCCATCACCCTCGTGTAAAATAACGTTTTGTCCAATACGAATTTCTGCGCCATTTTTTACATCATAACCAGTTCGCATAACTAAATGAATATATCCTTTTGGTCTTTTGAAAACATGTTTAATCGATTTGTTCGGCTGTAATATACTAGCAAACATCGATAATGGTGCATGGATGGCAATAGTTTTCACATTGCAACTATCCACATCATCGATTAACAAACACATTTTATTGAGCTTCTCTTCATCGGACCAGTGTTTTGTTGTATAAGATGGTTTAAGCTTCGATTGATTTGGTTTAACCCATATTTGAATAAAATGAACCCACAATGATTTATTAACATTATATTCTGAATGTTGAATACCAGTTCCAGCCGACGTAAATTGAACTTCACCACGGTGAATGATCTCTTTATTTCCCATTGAATCTTTATGTTGTAATTCACCATCGACAATATATGAAAATATTTCATATTCACTATGAGGATGCGTACCAAATCCTGTCGTTGGTTGAACTCGATCTTCGTTCATGACACGTAGACAGCCAAAACCTTTATCAAAACGTGAATCGTAATAGGAAGCAAATGACCATGTATGAAAACTTTTTAGCCAACCATGATCAGCATGACCACGTTCCTGTGAACGACGAGGAGTGATTTTTACTGTTGAAGACATGGTGCAGTTTATGATAAATAAAAGAAAAATACTATGTAAATTGAACAATGAAATATATACACTTCTAAAGTACATTATTTGAGCTGCGTGTGTCAGAATGATGAAGCAAAAAAAAAGCCGTGTGACAACATGACGATGGAGAACAGCAAACGTGGTTAATGCATATAGCTTTGTCTCCTTTTATCGAAGGCAGAAAAAGGAAAGAAAAACAACATAAAAAGTTTCGTTATATATTTTTTCTTTCGACATTATTACTCACCCGAGCAAGCAAAAGAACAAACAGATGTGTTGTTTAAAAAAATTGGCCTAGAAAAATCATATTTCAACTCCATGCAAGAGAACCTAAACTTGTTGTTAAAAATAAAGAGCTTTGATTTAACAAGAGAAAAAACCCATAGAAATTCTTTAGTTCCGTGTTCATTATATACTATCTATTCCATAAGATTTATTTACACAAATTTTTTATGTGAAAAACTGTTTAGTAAAATACTGTACTTGAAAACTACGTATCAGATCTTTGAAAAATTCTTAGTGCATCGAATGTTGCGGTTTTGATCATTAGAGATAATTGACTGTAAAATTGATTGTTGGGTATTACTCATTCTATTTTGTGCCTTTGATAAAAAAAGGAAGAAACAGTGGAGCCAATCATTTGTATAGCACGTTTTTAGTAAAACAGAGTATGCGTGAGTCCGTTAGCAATCTCTTCTTTCCTTTTTTTGTTTATTTCTTGATAACTTCGTCCTTTTTCAAAACAGCAATTAAAGCAAACCTTATCTTTCATTTCTCACTATCTCCTTCTCCAATCGGTTCCTCCTCTTTAATATTATAGAAGGATAAAGAGGGCCTTCATGCGTCAGGGGATATATCTCTGCTGATGCTGATATAGCAGAGTCTGGATTGCGACATTTCAATAGTAATGAATCGAGAATATCGTAGTTCTATTTATCGTTATAATAACAAACTTATATACACTCATCCTCATAACACAAAACAATCCATCTCTGCATTAATTTTATTTGTTTTAAAATTGAATTACATAAAAACAAAAATCTTGATTCATGGAAGCAATGACGTTGGTATTACGAAATTCAATTTTTGCACGTAAGTAAAATTCAAATGATCTTGCAGTATCTCCAGTCGAATTTTAATCCATAGCATGTGTCTGATATAATACAGGTTGTATCGAATAGAGAATTTCATGCTGTATCGATTGGTACCATTGCTGACAGGGATCATCGTGGCAGAAAATTGGAGTCTGACTCCAAATACTCTTCTTTAAACCTTTTTTGTGTACTCAAAAAGTGAGTACACTCTAAAATCGGTCAGTGAGTTCGGCCGTTTACACGATAACGTTTGAAAGGAGAGTGCGATCGTGATGAAATTTTCTACACAGTATTGTCTTAGCAATGTCTCGGTCGAGTTCGAAGATAAGCATGATTCGTTTAGTCATTGCTGAGTTATAGCAAAAAAAGTGTTTTTTCTATGTGATTATTGACCTATTGCGGTTTTCGTAAAAGAACTTTTCCTCTCATAATCAAACAGAACCCCATACTATTATATATCATTTGATAAAGACTTTCACGAGCTACAAAATGGTATATAAAACGTTCGGAAACAAAAGTCTAAGTCTCCTATTAGAAAGACACTTAAACAAAAATTGACTCTGTTTTTGTCCACGTTCTAATTGATCGGAAATTAAAGCTCCATCTTTCAATCAAAAAGATGATACTTCGAAGTTTCCTGGGTCGGAGAACTTAAATCTAAGCTCGAATTGCCTCGAAATCCTATTGGTTGAACAATAACCAATAGAAATCAAGTTTCAGGGAAAACGACTTTCTTAGGGTAATACAAGGCGAAGAGTTCAAGTCTAAGTCATATTCGCCTCAAAGTCATATTGCTTGAGCAGTAACCAGCGGAAATCAAGTTTTAATAGGAAGGGCTTGTTAGGATATTTTTGATGTCTGGACTAGTTCACAACCGATGAGCTGTTCAAAACTTTCACTATCATAAACTGAACTATTTGAACAGTTCTTTTCAACGAACTTAAGCTTTCGAAATAGTTCGGCTCTATAATTTAATCATCATGAAACGCTATACATATCATCACCAGGATTGGTTAGAGACATCCCAGGCTCGATATCTGTGACTCCTGTAATGTGCTATGCGGGACTCACAAGTTCCAAGGCCTATTCTATGAGATAAACCCCTACACAGAATAGAAGCCCAACCCCTGGGTTAGATTTCTCTGTTGAAAATCAAGGTTTACTTCATGAAAAATGAGCTAAAGTCGATGAAAAATGAAAGGATGAACGTTTCTCTATCAAATAACGCAAAAACTGGCATCAGGGCATGGTTTGTTACAAAATTATAGCTTGCGGAACAGAGACAGCGCCCATGGGCTTCTACTCTGTAGAGGGGTTTACTCATACGTCCACAAGTCCTTTAATATATGGGCACCAATAGTTCCTCAAGTTCTATTATATAAGAGCACCAAGAGATCCTTAAGG
>OENM01001879.1:2873-16034 GCA_900239745.1 Rotaria magnacalcarata | reverse complement strand
TTTTTTTTTATCTACATAGCTGTATATATATTTTACCGGAAGAATATTGTTAAACAAGTATCACTCTGTATCGATGAATGTACATATTTATCAAGAATTTTTATTTTGTGCTTTTTCATGCAGACAGATATGATATTTTTCAAAGTCGATCACATCTTTTAGAACTATGTTGAGTAGGCTCTTTAACTATAAGAAGAGATCCAGGTATCGGATTGTTCATCCTGGGTGAAGAAAAATATTTATATTTCAAAAGTAGTCCATTTTTGATTGTGATTCCGTAACGAAAATATGCTGTAACTCACACTTAGCCGAAAGCAAGATATTTATGATTCTATGAATGCGCGCTCTAACGCTGACTTTTCCCGCTCTATCCACAAAACTAGTTGGCTTTTGACAAAAATCTCTCGTTCGTTGCAGAGAGCGTGACGGAATCACCTTTGGGTTGAACACGTACGTTTCCCTAAAAAAAATAGGAACATTTTTTTCTCTTATATTTCATCTTAACTATATTTCTTATATAGGTAATGGGGTTTTAGAGTCTCACTGTTTAATTTCGAAGTTGATATCTGACAATTTGAAGATATTTTTATTACCGCAATTGAAGATACCATTTTAAGGATGATATCTGATATGTATCTTATACTTTATCAGAATGATCAACGTAAAATGACTTTTCTTGATCACTTTTTCACGAGTAATTAGAGATGCGCGGGGCAGCATTATTTTTGGCCCCGATCCCGACCAAAGCTCCGGCACCCTTATCGTGGTTCTGGTTTCTATCCGGGTGAAATTTCATTTTTATTCCGGTCATGTAATTCTAACTAGTCTACAGTCTGTGCCTATTTAGAGAAACATGTTGGAGCATTGTTTTCTCATATTTTTATTTCTTTACTACAACCGTAACTTAGATCTACTTTACTGTACTCCTCCCTTACTTCATCTGGACTCCGGAGTACGAAAGTCTCACTTTCGTCCTCTTGGTGGAGCCACTTTTGCTTTGGTCTGGGTCTCAGCCATGGTATAGTTAAGTTTTTTGGATTCTAACTTCGGTACAGTTGATGTTTTCGGTCCCGGTCCCGGTTCCAGTCTCGATGGCCGGAATCGACACTCATTTTGTCCATTTTTATGAATCGTACAAATGTGTTGATTTTCGGGGACTATAGATAAATTTCTTAAATAGACACTAAAAAAACATGAACATTTTTAAAAAGTGATTCCGTGATGAAAATGGCGATTTCGTTACGAAGCTTTTTCAATTCTTCAAAGGCATACTTTTACATTTTTAAAATTTTCTTTTTTTCTACTGATAGAATGACATCTCCACTATAACTTTCCTATTGAGAGTTTTTTCTTCGCAGTTTTAGTTGAGCTAAATTTTCCAGTGCTGCACGCAGAACTCAATCTCGACGACCATTTTTGATGATTCCATAACGGACCTATATTTTAATCATAAAATTCTCACGGAAGTTTTGAATCCTATGAAACTTTCAGAGTATGTAGAGCAATGAAACGTGAATATATTCTGAAAATTTTAGCTTCATTCAATTTCATTAAGTTGAGATATTCAAAATACAAAATGAAAAAAACGTGATTCCGTCACGCTTGGACAGAGCGTATAAGGAATGAGAATCGACAAGTAAGAAATCGACTACATATTCATCAATGTTAATATGCCAATGCTTCATTAAACACCAATGTCAGACGCTCCGTTTTTTTCGGTGTTTAATAATCATTGCTTGTTACAAAATAAATTAGCATCTCGTTTCGACAGAGTTACCATGCCAAGTATAAACATACAATCATTTTACTAAATCCTTAATTCATAGAATAGATATAAATCAAATGGAACAAAAGACAAACTCCGTAGGTTTTCATCTTTACTTAAGATGCAATTATAAATATCTTCAAGTATAATGCGAATCGTTAAACGTCACCATTTCTAAATATGGTGGAATATCAGATACCTATAAGTCAAATCAACGGGAATTAATGTCTGATTTTTTTTTAAACCGCCTATGGATTAGTTCTAAATAGATTCTAATTAATAAAATTAATTTCGAAATTCGCGCGGTTGTTTTTTTTTTCTTTGTTTAATCTATACTGGCTTATTTGTCAAAGAGATACTTTTTGCGGCGTACTCATGACGATGATTTTTCTTCTCCTACGGAATCGGCTTTTTTTACTTCATCAATTAATTCATGCAACTATCAAAATAATAAGAAAATATCAGTGAAAGGGTAAGCGAGTATGCTTGACTATTTTGAACTTAGTGTTTATCTATTAGGAAACATTACTCGAGCAATAGATCCAAGAAAAAATTATTCAAGTAAAATTCTTAAAAATTATCATTATAAATATAAAAATAAATATTTTATAGAAGACCTTCAATTGATAACACAGTTCTACTATTGAATTCATTGCCACATAGATTAGTAAATAATCTAAACGCAATTCAACCCACACCTATTGATTTACCTTTAATCGAGTAAACAAATTTATCTATTTAGTGAAAATAATTTCAAAGAAAAATTTCATTTACTTTCAGACAAAAAGAAATTCCATTTTATCTAGATAATTTAATGAACATCGAGCCGAATAACAATGATTCTAAATCAATTATCAAAAGAAGTTCCTATCGTATTCCTAGTCCCACAATTCTTTTACCCGGAGAATTTGTCACAGCATCCAAAATAATTACAACTAGTAACACAATTATGAATAAAACTCAACAATCTACGCCAATTGATAGCAATCGAAACTTGTAAACAAAATCATTTCTCATATTTTAAAAATAAAATTCGAAGAAAAAAACATATTTAGTTTGATATCTAATCAACCGAATTCATTTCATTTTAATATTCATTCGATGCGTAGTACAGAAGAATTCATACCGGATAAAATGTCAACATCAAGTATCAATAGCTTAAATTTTATACAAGATTTACCATCACCAAAACGTTCATTATCTAATATGACAATTACTTCTAAAAAATTATCAACATCTCATTTCGAACCATTTATACTTCATAAGAAAACACACGATAGTATTTTGTCAGTTCAAAAAACCTTTTCTACAAAACATTCTTCTACAAGAAACTCTCGTGGTCCTAATCCAACAATATCATGTACGCAAAATTTGCCTAATTGATTACTCCATTTTTTAGTCGAGACTATGCGTTGTCCTTCGTTTAGATACTAATGAGCCATACATTGCCTTGCCGAATAATCGATCCTTGAGTACATTGTTAGATCAATAATGTACTTTTAAAAGATTGAATATTCTCGTCTCGAAAATATATTATCTATGCATAAATCAGCTCGCAATCTTTCCTCATCCGATAAAACTCAGAGTTCACTTGTTAATCGGAATGCTTTGTTTTCGAATGATTGTAGCATCTCAAAGGGAAAATGATATGCATAGAAGTTCAATGTCGAAACTCTCGCCAGATATATCATCATCATCGCCATTTCATTTATTTCGGAATAAAATATCCAATGAAAATATTCAATTTCAATATGCGCCGGAAACTTCATCATTTGAAACTCTACCACAAACAAGAGTTCATCATGAAATAAAACATGTAGGAAAAAATAATTGTTCCATTATGACAAAATTTATAAAAAAAAAACAAACAATGCATTCGTATCTTAGAAACCTGAATCATTATGGAGAACGAAATTAACAATGAAAACATTACTTTCGATGGCAAATAGAGATGAAGCTCAAGCATTAAAAGATAAAAAACCTATCGATTATCATATGTTTCTTAGTAATAAATTCAATAAAAATTCTCTACTTCAATACGATGATCATATTGATAAGAAATTTATTGCTCATACTAAACCAACCATTGAACAACAATACAATGAACAAGAAAATCGAGTAGATGAATTCAATTCAGATCTGTTTCTTTCTAAGTCACTTTTATTTTCGAGTTTTTTTAGAAATTATATAAACGTCTATTGAATACAATGGGACTACGTAAACCAGTAGCCATAAAACAATCTGAACAAATACCAATAAAAATCAAACGTAGAACTAAAACAAAACCAGCAGTTAATGTTCCAAAAAATATTGTTCTCTCATCCCATGATTCTACTCCGTGTTTAACTCACGATGAATTTGAAAAGCCTGTACTTATTAATTATCAAGCAGTACCAATCTCCGTATTAAATAAATGTATAAATTTCGATATTCCTGCCGGCGTTTGTTTTTTTTTTCTTCATATTAATCTTCTTTTTCAATAGGACGTGACTTTGATAAGCATCGATTAAAATGAATAAGCATAATCGATCATTTTACACAAAAACTTGACTCTATCGACGTTAGCATCAACGATGAGTACTCATACAAATACGAATGTTAGCCGAAGCAAAGAAATCGACGAAAAAATAAGCTCACTCGCCGAAAGTTTTCATTCAACAACTGATTCAATGAATAGACTTCAACAAACATGTGCTAATTTATTATTGGATAGTACAAAACATTATCAATTGGATGTATTGAATCGCCTCGATACTATTGAAAAACAAGTTGAAGATTTCAAAAAGAATTAACATAAAAACACATTTTTAATTCATTTTCATGTTTCGTTGTCTTTTCAAAATAAATATTACAGTTTTTTTTTTTTGTATCTTTTATTCTTAAACGTCTACTTCCATCTATAAGATTAGACTTTAAAATAGCACACTGAAATAGAATTAATTTAAACCGGAAAAAAAACAATCATGACTTGTTGTCTTTCGTTAAAATCTAACATGTTTCGATTAGTAATAGAAAAAGAAAATAATGTTTATCGATAGTTTCCGCGAGACTAGTCTCCTATATGCACATATATCATCCGATTAAGTTTTATTAGTTGTGAAGTTTATTCGAACTTATTATCATATCACGACTTTTAGGATACTATTTATATAAAGAACAGTATAGACTATTGTACGAAAATCGAACTTGTTCTACGTGTGCGTGACGTAAGAACGCTGTACAATACCCACATTCCCACACGACAACGTAAATGACACGAGCCAAAAAAAAACAGAAGAAAACTGCCGAAAGCAATATTTTAACTCCTCTAGTCGTTCATGTATAAATTAACATTATTTTTGCGAACGTCAAATTTTCTGTCTATAATCAACACTATGAAATGGGCGGTTTGACTTGTTGCTCTTTTCTTTTTGTTTGTCAATGATATTTCGTGTAATCACTTGATTCTATCAACAGCAATGATTTTGTTCTTCGACACATTTTACGTAATGATTGTCAGTTTTTCTCTCTTTTTTTTTTATTTCAAACTAGCAACGAGAAATGAAAATGTCCTTCATCTCCAACAGGTACAGGAGTCACTTGGGAACAAATAGTGATCCGTTATCATTACAAGTATCATCTTATAGACGACTAATAACATACACAGCAGGCACTTGAGTGTTAACAACGATCATCTCTCTTGTTATTGACGCAATCAACTTGTCAAGTCAAATAATTCAACGTATATAAACGTGTCTAGTTATATACTCCACCTTCGAAATATACAAGTCCCTCTAGAGGTACATAGTTGTCTGTACGATCATCATTGATTGCCGTATAATTTTATAAAAAAAACTTATGCTGTTACAGTTCGTTAACTATATGTTGTTGTTGTCTACAGTCTAATTAGTAATGAATACAAACGAAAAATGCGAAAAAATGAAATTAATTTGCCATTTAGGCAAACAAAACAGGATTTTTCTATATATAGGTATGATGATAGCGGCAAGAAAGTATTCACGTTGAGACACCGATCAGTCAAATACACGTACAGGTAACATGATTAAATGGTTAGATACTGTTTTTATGAAGGAGAAAAAGAAACGGAAGCATTCATCGTTTTCCTTCGTTTTTTTTTTTTTTGATAAATATCGTGCCGTTAATATGTTATCGATACCTCTACTTATATTCAGTCATTAGTAAGATATTTGATGTGCGCATCCAACCATATTTAGTTAAAAGATCGAACAACTAGTAAGTAGATTACTTTGTATAAACAAACATATTGATTGCTTATATTCTAATTCAATCATTTATTTTTTGGATACTTGAACACTAGCAGTCAGTTCAGTGATTTATTGAAATAAATAAAACGACGAACAATATTTAGTTTCTTGTTTATTATAATGTGCGAAATATAAAACGTGAAAAAATATCTCTTCATACTTCTTGACACATTCAATGTATCATCCTTTTTGGACAAAAACTTTTATTTGATGTTTTTATTCAATTAATTGTACAATAGAAAAATATCTTCATTTTCTTCTTCTTTTCGAATAAGTTTGATAAGTCAATGTTATCTTCAAAATGAATCAAAAATGAACTTCAAACGAACATCTCTATTTATGTGTTCACTATTCTTAGACAAAAAATTGATTGGTTAGGAAAAGCAAGGAAAAAGAGCATACCGAGAGAGAGAGAGAGAGAAACACGATTAATGATCAAGTCGCATCATTATCACATTCAAACTTTAAATATGTTGAATATCGATGAAAATTTCAATCCAATACAAAAGCATCAAAGGTAACATATCCTGCTGGAAACTTTTGCTCATAAACTCAAGTATATTACGAGAAGAGAACTATTCGTTTATTTTTTCACACATAAATTATTAGCTCAATTTTCGTTGAGTNCTTCTTCTTTTCGAATAAGTTTGATAAGTCAATGTTATCTTCAAAATGAATCAAAAATGAACTTCAAACGAACATCTCTATTTATGTGTTCACTATTCTTAGACAAAAAATTGATTGGTTAGGAAAAGCAAGGAAAAAGAGCATACCGAGAGAGAGAGAGAGAGAAACACGATTAATGATCAAGTCGCATCATTATCACATTCAAACTTTAAATATGTTGAATATCGATGAAAATTTCAATCCAATACAAAAGCATCAAAGGTAACATATCCTGCTGGAAACTTTTGCTCATAAACTCAAGTATATTACGAGAAGAGAACTATTCGTTTATTTTTTCACACATAAATTATTAGCTCAATTTTCGTTGAGTTTCTTCTTCTTTTTTTTTGCACTATTAATTTCTATTTCACACTTTTTCATTTCTTTTGTTTAGCAATATGGATCAGCCACTCGATTTGACTGTTTCACATGAGCAAGTGATTAAGAACAAGAAGTTTACTATTGAATATTTGACGTCATTGAATAATAATTCTACTCGATATCAATCGTCGTCAATTACTAGACATTATTTACATTCATCAAGTCCTCCGTTACATCCTGTTGAAAATCAATTAAACCATAATGATAATCATGTTTCAATGAATTCGAGATTAAACGAACATGTAGTTCCGAATATTTGTAGTCCTCCATTAGCTGTAAGTCAATTAAGAAAATAGCACATCGAAAACTTTTGCTTCTATTTCGTTTTTGAATATTAGAATGGAAGGTTAGAAATGGTCAATGGTGGGTATGGAATTAAAAATCCTCTATTTGATTGTGCAACAGAAGCATTACAAATTAAATATTGTAAGTTCAATCGTTCTTCCCAGAAAGTATAATTTAATTAATGAAATGATTTGTTACACTTTCTTTCGTCATCGAAATAAAATGAGTTATTGAGTGGTGAACTTCAATATTTGATTTTTTTTTCTCTAGCTAACGAATTGAATCATGGTGAAGAATTCTTTTGTGGTTTATGCACAAAAAAGTTTAAACTTCAACGACTATTGAATCGACATTTAAAAAATCATAGTCAAGTTAAACGATATTTATGTACATTTTGTGGTAAAGGATTTAATGATACTTTTGATCTCAAACGACATACAAGAACTCATACAGGTTAGAACCAAAACAAAAATATTTTCTTTTTCCAAAGTATTTCTCTTTATTTATTTTTTTTGTATAACAGGTGTTCGTCCATTTCAATGTGATCAATGCGAAAAAGCTTTTACTCAACGCTGTAGTCTTGAATCTCATGAACGGAAAGTTCATGGATTAAGTCATAAATTTGGTTATAAAACTCGTCGAAATAAACTGTATGTCTGTGAAGATTGTGGACATACATCAATTGATCCAGCAAATCATTATGGACATATTAAAGTGATGCATCCCTACTCTTCATTGATACATCGTCAATATGATAGAAGACAATTTAAATTTGATTCCAATACATCATCAACATCATCGTCAAATAATAATACATTAATAAGTACATCAGAACGATCCTTTTCGTCACCATTTAAAAATGGTAATGGATCAGATTAAAAAAAATAAATATACTCTTGTTGTTATTATTATTATTATTTTCTTATACTAGTAGATATACATATGTGTATATTCTTTATTAACAGCAATTTTCCTGTGAAAATCTTGAATATGTTTGTCATTTTCTTTTTGATAAAATTAAATAAAAAACAAATAATGATTTGCATTTAGTTTTATGATGTTTTTGACATGGTCTATTGAAAATTAATGAAATATCCTGCGGATTCAGATAAGAAAAAGGAAGGAGAACTTGAATAAAGGCAAAAGTATGCCTGGAGTCATAAACTATTATCTCCTGTTATTAGTATCATTGAGATCTACTCAAAATGTCAATATGAGTTCGCAACTTACGAGATTGCTCGAAGATTTTTTTCTTTAGTATCACAAGTCGTGATCATAAAACATAAAGAGAAATTTTCATGTTCGGGTAGGCAAAGCTATTTTTGTGTTGACTTTTATTTTAGCATATAATTCAAATCTTGTAAGAATGAATTCAACGGAAAATTAAACACTGCAATTGTTAGATTCTAATTCCGGAGAACATTTTTCTATGTAATATAAGTGATGAAGTAGTTTTCACCATTTTGCATTTATTAAAAGTATAGAGCACACGATCGCTCATGCTCCTATCAACTGACTTTGTCGTATTCCGTATGATTCATTTTTCGCACTACAAAAAATGAACATCAGTGACAGTCCGTAATTATCTCTGAAAGGAACTGTTTCATATATAATTTACTTGTTAACATGAACTTGTTTTCTCAGTTGTTCTTGCTGCATAAAAACATCATACATGCTTGCTTTTTACTATTTATTCTTTCCGCTCACTCAATAGATTCCATTATTCATTATTGAAGACTTCCGCCTGATTATTGATTTTCAGAAGTAGTTCATTGAATAGTAACTTAGTGCCATCTATTGGACAACAAATACGAGTTTTCGGTTGTTTTCTTTCTTCGAAAAATATTTCTCATAGGTTACAATAATTCTAGTTAATAAATCTGGCATAGTTGTTTACTTTCTAATGAATAAATCCCTTGAGAAAAATAGAAGTTTTATTTCGTTGATTGGTTCCATTAAATTAACCATTGATAAGCACCTAATTGATCACTCATTCATTCTTCCTGAGTCACGTCTATTGAGAGATAATAGTAAAACCAGAAATCTGAAACAAAAATTAACTGTCAAATAAATTATGAAATCTTTCACTTATCTTCTATTCTGTTAAATATTTCTAATAGATGACACTATTATATATATATATATATATATTTTTGTCAATAAATCAATTTCGATCTTTCATTTTGTTTTTTCCTCTTAGATAGAAGCAAACTTATGGATGGTCATAAAATAAAAACTAAATCAAAATTTAAAGTTCGTCATCAAAAACATAAATTATTTCGTGCCAATGAACCATTATTATCTGTACTGATGTGGGGTGTTAATTTTAGTGTAAGTTAGCATTGTTTTTTTAATTATTGATCCAATTAAAGAAAAAAACAAATTAATTTAGATTCATGAATTAGAAAATGTTAATATTCCAGTGATGCTTCTACCGGAACACTTTAAAGCTTATGTCAAAATTCGTATTGATAATCAAAATTTTAATAAGTATATAAAATAAATTTTCACTATATAGAAACCATTTTTTTTCTTCTTCGTTAACTTATTAGGGAAGTCATGCCCAGTCATTTTAAGGTGAAAGAATATTGCCCACTTGTATTCCGTGCTTTTCGTGAATATTGGAAAATACATGATAGTCGTTTTCGTGTAAGTTTTATTGAAAACTTTTTCTTCAATGGAAATTTCTCTACTGCAGGACTCATTAACTGAACCACTGATACCATTATCTGAAACAACAAAATCAAATTTAACATTATATCAGTCGTCTGATCGTCGTTTTATTCTTAAATGTATTGCAAAAGAAGATGTAGAACAAATACATAATATTTTACCAGAGTATCATCGAGTGCGTATCTATGATTTATTTATTAGTGAGAAAAATCAAAGATGTAAAACTTCGATTTTTAGTATATTGTTGAAACTCAAGGTGATACATTACTTCCGCATTTTTATGCATTGTACAGATTAACAGTGGATGATAAAGAAAGTTACGTATTAGTTATGCGTAATGTTTTATCTACAAAATACAAAATTCATTATAAATATGATGTTAAAGTATGAATAATTAATTCACATGATTTTAGTTCAATGAAGATTTCTCCTCTTTTAGGGTTCAACTGTCGATAGAAGTGCTACTGATAAAGAAAAACTGAATCCATGTCCAACATTAAAAGATAATGATTTTATCGAAGGAAAAAGAACGATTGATTTAGGATCGGAACAAAAAAAAATTTTTATGGAAAGACTTAAACGTGATGTTAATGTAAGAGATTGAATTTTTATAAAAAAAAAAGCAAAGGAATAGAGATTTTCTCAAGAACAAAGCATTGCTTTTAGTTTCTTGTTAGTCAACATAAAATGGATTACTCATTACTCATTGGTATTCATGACCTTGATCAAGGCGGTATTGGTAAGACAATATTCTTGAGTCTTGATTTTAATCAATCATATGTCTTTGATAGAACGCGATCAAACTACATCATCAGGTGATATGAATACATCAGATTTATCTGGTAATGAATCATCAGAAGGATCTGGTAAGATTTATTTATTTTTATTACAAAAAAGAAAATATTATCTATCGATTTATTTTTTTGTAGAAAGCCCAGCACAAATCGGTGATGATTATTCTTCAGATGAACCATTTACAATGCGAAGTTCAGAAGGTAATTGATGCGTTTTTTTCCTTTGGTAACAATGAAATCTTGATTTTATTTTCTGATAGCATCATCACGTCGTGAACTGTATAATCTTGGTGTAATTGACATATTAACATATTATGGAATGAAAAAGAAAAGTGCACATGTTGCTAAAACAAAATTATCTGGTTCAGATGCCGATGGTATATCTACAGTTCGACCAGAAATTTATGCACGACGCTTTCTGGATTTTATAGATAGAAATTTTACATGAAAAAAAAATATATATCTAATATAATTATCTAATATTCTCTAATTCTACATTTTGTTTTCTCTTTCTTTCTTCGTACAGTGTTTATTTTGTGTGTATGTTTATGTATGCGATTTGTTCCGGTCTGTAAATTGATGGACATATGTGTTTATTCTTGGATTTTCTTCTACGTCTTTTCTTTGTTGATTTATTATACCGGAGATTTATCGTTTAACATACATATACACACATATAGTTCTAGTCAACTGACTCATTTTCTTCTTACTTTGTTTAGTGTCTGTCAGTAGTTTGCACTTTATTTTTCATTTTCTATTCGGTATGTATATCTCATTATTATATTGGATGTTTTATATATATATATATATCACTAGTTGAAGAGAAAAGGTTTTAAAATAAACATATATACTAATAATAATCGATTTCTTATTTAAAATGCTATTCTTAATAAATTCTAGCATGTTTCATAGAAATAAATTATTGTGCTGAAAATGTCAGTCATCAATAAGGACTGTTTAATATAAGAAAAACTTTTAATCTTAAGGGAAATCTCAAGAACTGAAAGCAAATTGAAGATAAAATAATAACTATGTTTGATGTTGGCGAATATATCGTTTTCATTAGCATAATATTCGAAAAAGGATACCATGAAAATAAAATTAATGACGCAAAATCTTCTTTCAAACTTATCACATTGATAACAATAGCAGATCTAGATAGACATTTAAATATGAAAAGAAGTTAAAATTAATTCACGATGTGGAACGAAACTGTCAGTTCATTGCTTCTTTTTGTTTTCCGTGCATGGTTTCTTTTAAATATAATTTTAACATGTTGCCAAATTGAGATTGAATTGAAAATTATTATATTTGTATGTTATGGATCGAACATAAGATATTCATTTCATAAATAGTTTAAAATTCGACCAAGATAGAGGAACCGGTAGATACTATTCTATCCTGTAAAATCTCGATAATATCATGAACTGATCCAATCTATCAACCAGTACTGTTTTTCTCTATTTGCTCTGTCGTATTGCAAGATAGAGTTGATCGATGTTAATAAAATTGTCTATCAGCTGTTTGGCATTCACGTAAAATTGAAATTGTTCCCTTTTTCTTGAAATTTACAGGAGACTGAACAATCTGAGAAAGAATTATCAAGCAAATACAAGAAGCTTGCTTCTTTTTACCGTTGATTCTGATGCTGACGCGATAAAACATAAAGATTTGCTTTTACTCATTCTCTCTTGGTCTCCAAGCAATAAGCATCATATGGCAACATGCATATGCATTCAAATATTACAATATCATAAGATTACGTTAAAAGAATTACAGAAGTCGTTTAACAAAGCTCTTGAGTGTTTAGAACGCATTGATCAAGAAATGTAGATGACCTAACACAACAAAATGAAAAGAAATCAACATTCCGAATTCATAACTGTCACTCTCCAAGGAAATATCAGGTATTAGACTGAGAACTGAAGGAAAGAAACGAGAATCTACTTCTCATAATTACATTCCAAGTGCTACTCCGACTAGTTCTCAGGAACATCCAAAGTCTTGTTTGTTTGAGAACAGGCAGAATTCTCCACAAACAGAATTCAAAAATTCTGTTTTATATACCCGTATATAGGAAGCCTTATTAAGAATTTTATGTAAAATTCTGCTCAGAATTCTCTTTCTGAAATGTAGTTTTGAACAGTGGCGCCATTCTCAATTCTTCCTACGCGTTAATTTTAATGGAATTAACGATAAATAATACAAACAGAAAAATTTTAATCGTTTTTAGTACAGAAATGAATTTGCATATGTTGAGTACTATTTGATTGGAGCGTTGGATTTTACAGTGTCTGATCTGTTAGTATGCAAAATGATGTAACCCCCCCCC
>OENM01001878.1:9118-25036 GCA_900239745.1 Rotaria magnacalcarata | reverse complement strand
TAACTGTGAAATTTACTTTACAAAAGAGATGTCGGAAGTGTCCAAATAATTGTTTCACACACTGTATATATATGAACCTCAGATGTATATCATTGTATTCCTATTAGTTATCCATTTCATCCATTGGAATATAACGATATAGTTGTACCTCTATTATCATTGTAAGTTTCCATATCTTGCAATTGAAAAACAATAGATAGGTTAGAAATTTACCACATAGCGTCTACTCGTCAAACCAACAGCATTATTTAGTCATGAATATGTAATTAGGAATCTCAATTTAATGAAACTGCAGGTAAAACTGTATACGACAATGAAGGTTACTATACTTTATTGATTATTTTACAGTCTCAACAATAAATTTTAACTTATCAACAGTTGCTCATAATCTTGCAATTAATAAAGTTAAGTAGTTGGAAGTCTTCA
Source organism: Rotaria magnacalcarata (assembly GCA_900239745.1). NCBI lineage: Eukaryota > Metazoa > Rotifera > Eurotatoria > Philodinida > Philodinidae > Rotaria > Rotaria magnacalcarata. The sequence goes on along the minus strand of OENM01001878.1, from coordinate 24,610 downwards.
TTGCTTACTGCATTGTATGCAGGGCAACATTCCATATACATTTTATTTTCTTTTACATACTTTCATAAAATGAAATGCCACTTACTCATACGAAAAACTATCAACAAAACGATCGTTTGTCACCGTTTAGTTCGAAGAAAACGATATACATCAAGAAGTTCGATTTCGCAAATACCAAAAGAATGTACGATTACCTGGAATCTCTTTAAAAATGACCCGAGGATTAATTAACTACTAAACATGATGCAAAACACAATAGCATATATATATATATATATATATTCCATCAAAGGAAAAGCTAAACGCCTGACACATGAATAGCTGTGTTTATGATGTATAATTCAAGTCATAGTTTTATAAAATATATCTAAACATAACCGATTCTGCCATACCGTCAATCCTACTAGCGATGATAAGATCATTTGATGTACAACACCAAAAATTAATATAGTTCATTCACACTCAAGCAAAATATGATTAATGAAGAAGCTAACTAAAAGAAATAAGGGATAACTCCAGCCACGTGAAGGAANATTTAAAATGTGCAAAAAAATTTGCCTTACCTCGTGTTAAACAGTTCATTCGGGAAATAGACCGTAGTAATTCAACCAGAGCAAGGTCCATAAGTGAACAAATAGAAATGCGCCACCAGAAGAATAAGAATAAAAATAAATTGAATGATAAAATAATGTTAACAGATTCGCAGTCGAAAGATCAGTTAAATCAAATCAATTCAATGATGTACGCAATCAATGAAAACATGTTAAAAACAAAGGATCCATTTCGTGCTCAGTAAATTGATCATCCCTGAAAAAGCATTATAGGAACAATGTTTGATCATCTCCTTAACTAAGACTCATTACTCGTCGTAGATTCATATATCGTCTCTGTTATGCTGTCTTCCTTGCTAATATATCGGACTTATCAGCGTGTGAGACTTTCTTTTCGTTCTTCTTCTTTTGCATTTTTTTCTTATTTTTTATCCTCATTCAGTTTTTTGTCTCGTTTTGTCTTTATTTTCTCTCATTTTCTTTCCCTCACCCACCCTAGCTTTACTATTATTTTTATTCATGGAAGGATATGAATGCTTAAATGTTCAACTCTCCATGAGCTTCGTTCGTTGTTCAGTTCTTTTAAAGACTTTTCTTCGTGATACATTGATCTTTTTTCCAGCTCAATTGTCCCTTTAGGACCGTCAGGGTCATAGACCAAACAAAGGCAAAAGAAAAAAAAATAATAAGGAATCATAAATAGTCACCAACACTATAAAATAACAACTATAATAATATAGAAATGTTGCATTCTTGTTTAAAAAGAAGCACCCATACACCCGATGTCAAAAATTAAAGGAACTGCACACAACATAGATGCTGCTTTTAGGTGGTCTGAGACGCAGTTGCAGATGATCAGAATGACTTATTTTTATGAAATACCACCCACAATATATTGTTTATAATGTTAAAAAATCAATTGATTTTCTCAAGTCAAAAGGAAGTGTAATTTAATGGTATCAGGATTTGATGATTTACTTTTATATTTTCCTGCTTAATTAAAGTTTCGATGCTATTTCGAGAAATGTTATATGGCACAGCAGACTCTCCAATTTAAAACTCAAAAATTTGACTAAAATCGTGAAAGTCATAAGTTTACATTTTCTACAATTTGAACTGATTCCACACCGACTTTCAATAGCTAATTATTATAGATGTTTGTGACTGATGATCAGTTGACATGATGTTTCGCTTATCTATTTTTATAATTCGTTTCTAAATCATCCTTAATATAGATATTATTATTTTTTAATTATTTTCGTTGTTTCAATAATGTGATTAGTGCTATTATTTAATGTAAAATCTCTCTGCATGTATCTCAAAAAGATCCGTGGCATTGAAAGTTGCGAAAATATGAACCTCGATAAAAAGTTTCATCACTTGCTATTTAGCTATGCAGATGATGTTATAATTATATACTTTGGCAATAAAAATACAAAGCTGTATTACGAACTTCATCTTAACAACAAAGTTTTGCCTGCTTATCTTCCATGTTCAGGGCTGCATCGATTATTGTGGGATAACAGCAACTATTATTGAAATCTCAATCTATTTCTAAGAAAAAAGTCATGTAAAACCCTTATATATTTTTTGCACCACGAACACTCGATAATAACTGATTTCTGTTGAACTTACAAACGCTAGAGAGACTGTTTTTTTTAATAAATAAATTTTCATCAGTCATAAAAATTTGCTTCAATAAAATTGATAGTACTGTGTTTTTCAAGTGTCCTTCATCTGATTCATTATATCGTCCATGATTTGATTGAATCGTTATTATTGCAGGATTTGCTTCTTTTTTTCTATTCCAGGGTGTGCGTGTGTGGGTACCAGCGACGTAACCAGAGGGTGGCGAATTGTCATTTGCTCATTGTAATTTTTATCAGTAAAATTTTGTCCATTGAAATTTTACTTTTTCAGAATTGTTCATAGGTCCACAAAAAAATAATTTTATTCCATTGCGCTTTTATGCTTGCATATCATGCTTATGTCTGATAATATTTAGTATACATAGTCCATTCCGATGCTTTTATTTTCGTTAACTTCATTAGTCCTTGTAACCAATTTAGCCGTTTCATTAAAGGAACTAAAGGGTTTACCCCACATTCGTCCCATGAAATTAGTCCCATCTTTTTTTACCCTAATTCGTCCCAGTTAAAAATTATTTGATTCTTAACTCGTCCCATGTGACAACATTAATACTAATTGTTCCATTCTACAAGAGGCTCTACTTATCAATTAAAACTAAATTGAAGATCGTAACAGGATTCATCTATGTATAACATAATTACGCAATAAAATAGAAAATGGCCTAGGAACGATCGGAAATTCTAGTATGTACTGCTAGAACACTCTTAATCGGGACATCTCACTATTATTTTTGATAAATTGATGGATCACGCTACGCGATACACAAAAGCAATGACAAAAGTATATGATAATTTTTATACATAACTTGATCTCGTTTTTGTGATATGCTTCGATTTTCAACTAGTGAACGAAATCAGCAAGTACAAAATTATTTGGATTTTCAAAATACTGTGAAGCGAATAAGTAAAACTTGTGTGGCACGGAGATGTCGAAATAGAAGTTGCTCAAGTTCATTAACGTTATCTCTTGATAATACATGTGCGCGTCGTGAACCTAGTATTTACAGCGAATCTTGCCAAGCTGTTCAACCAAGTAAAATAATAGTGGAAGAAACAGTTGAAATTATGAAAAGAAGAGCACGAGAAGAAACAAAATCTATATCACAAATTTATGCGGAAGAAATAGTAGCTACATGAAGACGACATCCTGGTGTTCCAACTGGTTATTACTTTCCTACTCTTAGTTCAATTAATGCTTCACTTTATTATCATCGTTCTCTTAACTATCGAACCTTACCAAAATGTTTAAATGATATGGTTTTGTCAGGTGAATGGTGTCTAACAAGATCTGGAGAACGATTTCTGTTGGTTGATGAAACTTGTAAGATTAACTGTACATTTAAAAAAATATAATAGGATGTTGATTTTATAGATGATAACAAAGAAAGAATTTTGCTATTCGGTTCGAGATGGAGTACTGAATTTTTATCATTTTGTTCGGGATAGCATGCCGATGGAACTTTTTTAACAAGACCTTTATTATTTGCTCAGATCTATATTATTTTCGGTTATTTTGATGGTTTTCTTATTCCTTGCATTTATTGTTTAACTTCAAGACAAGACCAAGTTACCTACGAAAAGATTTTGAATCACATTATATCTATTGGCTATTCACAGCTTAATACAAGGTTTTCTCCACAGTCTCTAACTTGTGATTTTGAGCTTGGAAGTATCAATCCAGCTGCTAAATGTTTTCCTAATATTTCTATTACTGCATGCTTTTTCCATTACTCTCAAGCTCTATGGAGAAAGGTGCAAGACCTAAAACTTAATTCATTGATTTCTAAATCAAAGACAAACAATAATAGTTGGTCTGAAGAACAGCGAAAGGCTGCTTATATTTGGTTTTCTGGAGCTATTGGGCTCGCATTAATACCACCATCTCACGTAGAATCGGTATGGACCAATGTCATGGATGAATACATTCCAGAAACTCCACTCGCTCAAGATTTTAACGATTATATGGCCGAAAATTATGTTTGTCAGCAGTCATCACGATACTCAATAGAACTTTGGAACGTCTTTACTAATATTCAACAAAAACTTCCACGTACTAATAATGCAGCAGAAGGCTACAACCATTGTATGTCAACTGTTTTCCCACCACATCCTCATATATACGAATTCATTCGATGTTTAAAAGACGAACATGAATATCAACACCATAAAGCGGAAGAAGCTCAAGTTCACAAGAAAAAAAGAAAAAATATTTACGAAAAAATTGATGCAAAACTTCTTCAACTGATTCATCAATTTGAAAATAGACGAATAACAGCAACTGAACTTGCAATCGAATCTGGCAAAACAGTAAAAATAAAAAAAGGAAATAAATGTTATCTGTGTTTATCTCTTCTCTATTTTCTTATTGGATGATAATTAATAAAATATAACCAGACTTTCTCTCATGTTAATTGATACTATCATATAGAATGGGACGAGTAAAGAATCAAATAATTTTTAACTGGGACGAATTAGGGTAAAAAAAGGTGGGACTAATTTCGTGGGACGAATATGGGGGATACTGAACTAAAGGTATCTAATGGACATAAAGGGATAACTTGGGACATCTAAAAGTAAAACGTAATGAATTTTATTTTTCGTGGAATCCTCATCCTAAGCAGTCAACAAACTAAATCAAGTAATACTAAATCTCAAGGGCTTGAATTTATTGTGCCCCTGCATAATCAACAAGGCAAAAGAGAAAATAGAAAAAATAAGTAGTATACTTATCGAAATATACATAGTGAGAAGTAAGAGAAAAAAGCTAGCACGGAGAAGGACTGAAGCGTTCTATTTTTAATTCAATTCATTTCTTCTTCGCAACCAAAATCAAGAGGTTTTAGATACAAGTTTGGATATATATTTCATCAAAATCCACGCTGAAGTGTGTCAAATTCGAACTACCCAGATTGATCATGCCGGCCATCGGATACTGCAGAAAAGACGCAGAAGAATCGCCGTATCCTTCAGAAAAACACCGGGTCATAGATGCAGTATTCCAGCCGGAAAAAAAAACAGGAATTAGCTCGAATCGGCCGGAAAAGAGTACGAAACTTTTCCGATTGGAATACTGATTCCATGGTCCGGTAATTTCCGGCGCTTTTGTGTGGGAACCGATTCTCACTTCTCGACCTGAGCAATGAAAACTTCGTTGGTACTATGGTCATTACGTTTTGAAAGAAAATACTTTGTGATTGACTGGTTGAAAAATAAGAGTTTTGGACGCTGTTTTATCGTCAAAACCTAGAAATTCATAATGCAGATAGAAAATACGTCGTTGACTAATCTGTCTACAAAACATGTCGATAAACGAACTTTCGACAAAAAGAGCTTGACGAAATAAATTTGACAAATTGTCTTGTCGACAACGTATCGGTAGGCTAAGTGCATGTCGCCGAACTCTCATGTCGAAGAATGCTATGAAATTTATTACGAGGTCCTTATTTCATATTTTTGTTTTTTTTTACGTTAAGAGTACTTTGTTGGACCAAAAAAAGTTTGGTCCATCAGTAAGAATCTTGCCTGTTTTGCCCATCGTTTTTTTGTAACACAACAGAGGTTTGCTCATTGCTCTAAAAATCCTGGTTACGCCGTTGGTGGGTACGTATGATTTAATCTGAACATAGTGGAAAACCCCACTCATATTATATAAAGGAAAATGAATTTGTTCTGTTTTAACGACATTATATTTATTAACAGTTCCGAAAATCTCCCATAAGAACACTTTTAGAAAAATCATATTAATTTTTTTTAAATTATTTCTTTTTTTTGGGATGGCAAAATATCCTATGCGCTTGCGCTGTATAAATAACTGGATCCATTTCTATATAATTTATCCGGTTTTTTTTCTTGTTTTGGATATTAATTCCAAATGACCTGAATTCGAACGACAAAGAAGAGGAAAAAAGAATGACTCGTATACACAAATGCGTATGTATATTTTTTGCATATCTCAATTACAAGTTCAATGACACCTTCTTCAGGTATCGTATTATCGTACTATTAAAACATCTGTTTTTTATCAGATACATCGAAGCAAGTCTCACGGCTGTTTTCTTCACATTAAATATCTTGGTAACCTATTGAAAACAAACTAATTCGGTATGTCTATGTGCTGGAGATAAGACTTTCATTTGTTATTTATCAGGTAGACAGTATTCATCATGTATATTATTTTTCAAACAAACATCGTATTACTAGCTACATGCGTATATAACTTGTATACGGATGAGACGGACTTAATACGATGTACGTAAATATAACGTACTTGTTTTTTCATCATTAATATGTGACTATATTATGCATATTCAATGTTTTTTTTACATCTTATACCTATATTGTTTCTAAATTTCATTATGAAGAGAGAGGGAGAGAGAGAAACCTTGAACTTTTCGACTAGTGAATTTCTAAAAAATGTCATACAAACTAAGCAACGAAAAAAATATGTCTTGTATGCGCCTATACTTGTGCTCGTTCGTCATACGGCGAACTTTAAATGTAGATCACCTATACGCGTCCAAAGTGAGATGCGAAGGACAATGAATCAGAAGAGATAAAAGAAGTAAGGATTAGGAAAGGCAAATTGTATAGTTACTATCAAATAAAATTATCAAAAGACGAAAACAGATCATTCGTTGATTATTTATCTCTCGAATGCTGCGAACAATTGAAACAATAGACAATACATCTTATATATGGGCATCGAGAATTATCGGTTTTATTTGGGCATTTCTTACCGCTTGTTTTGCTATTCTTAATATATTTATATTTGTACAACCACAATGGATTGGCGATACTTTAGTAAGTCCACGGGCAGGTCATTTTGGTTTATATTCCTATTGTGTAAGTACAATAGCAGACTATGAATTTAATTGCCAAGGAACATGGACAGATTTTGGAACAATTCTTAATGCACCTTTTGCTGTTGCTACATTTTTCGTTGGTTTCTCTATTCTATTAATTTTCATATGTCTCGGATTATTTATAGTTTTCTTATTTTTACGTGCTCGACTTGTCTATTTTATTTGTGCAATTATACAAATGATTTGTGCAATTTGTTTATTTATTGCTATTATAATTTATCCATCAGGTTTTGATGATGAGACAATTCGATTAGTATGTGGACAAAATGTAAATGATTTTAATATAGATACTTGTCAAATGCGATGGGCATATATATTAGCTATTATTGCATTTTGCAATATATTAATACTTTCAATGCTAGCATTTCTTCTTGGTCTTAAACAGCCAAATGTTGAAACAATGCGAAAACAAATTCATCAAAAACATATCGTATCCAAATATGGTGAACTCAATGAAGCATTCGACGAACGAACATATTCTCAACAAACAATACAACGACGTTGAAATTTCATTTTTCACATGGATTGACTTGTACTCTTTTTTTTCTCTTCTTTTTGAATGTTTCTACATTTTAAAAATGAATAGCTACTGAATATCTTACATATAAGAATCATGATAGTGACCCTAGATATAATTATATTTATGATCTTGAAATAGGCAAAAAACAAATGAAGGCAATATAGTACTCAAATGGTTTATTATCATGAAACCGAGCTGCTGTTCGTCAGGAATGATGATGTCTTACCATGGATCTTGTATCTTGGAAATAAAGAGAGACAACCGAAGTCTACATTTTTAATTATGTTTGTTTTGATACTCCTTTTTGCGTACTCAAAAAATGAGTACACTCTAGAATCGACCAGTGTGTCCGGCCGGCCGTTTACACGATAACTTTCGAAAGGAGAGTCAGATCGTGATGAAATTTTCTACACAGTTCAGTCTCATCAATGTCTCAGTCGAGTTCGAAGATGAGAAGAATCCGTCAAGTAACGGCTGAGTTATCGAAAAAATTGTCATTTTTGATCAGACCATCCCTGAGGGGGAGTACAGGGATTTTTCAAAAAAAAACGTTTTTCTCAGAATTATCCAGAACATATATAAATCGACTCAGTTTTTAACGCTGATTCCGAATCTGATACTAGTTTTGAACTAAATCGTAGCTTTCTAACGAAACATCGCCTAAAAACGGTCTCAAAATGCACAAAAACTGCATCCAGAAACCAAAGTGCCTAGTTTCTCATGATAACTTTGGTGTTCAGACATTCTAGAATGACTCATATGTCCCATGTACTTTTTGCAGCACATATAACTCTCGGATGAAATCCGAAGTTTCCACATTTATTTTTTAAAGAAGCTCGTCCGATCGCCACAATTGAAATAGAACTTGTAGCAATATCTAATTGTGACACTCAAAAGAGATATTGAATTCCAATTCTTTCATCGAAATGAACCGATTTGTTTCACATCGATTAGATAAATTGAGCACAAGAACATAAGATATCTGTCACTAATGAATAGTCGAAGATAAGATACTTATGTATAGATATATTTTCACGGTTGACAAGAACGACATATTTAATTGTCTTTTTCTTCTTTCACTCTGTCATTCATTTACAATATGCATCTCTTGAATAAATTGCGAACAAGTTTCCGACGAAAACCAAATGTATGTTTATCTTGCTTTCTTAATGATCTGCTATTATCGACATTTTTCATTTAGGAAAGACAATTAACCTTGTCTGAACAAATTGAAACTCTCTTCAAGGAATCAAATAGATTTGTTGAAGATCATCGATTAAAATTACTTCTTCACGTTTATGAATATCGATTACGACAATTCAATTCATTGGATATTTCATTCGAAGATTTCAAGCGTATTGAATTCGAACGATCAATCCTTAAAAGTCTCCGTGCTATTACATCAAATCTTCCGGCAAAATCATCACATTTTCAATTTCAACGCTCATCACATCTTTATAAAACAATGCCAACAGCGACATCTAGAAACATGCCATGATTAACAACCCGAATAATAAACAATTTTCGTGTGAAAATAAGCATTTTTGTAGAAAATTCGTTGTTATACATTCGTGATAGTTGAAATCATTTTTTTTCTAATATACTGCCGTTTATTGATTGGTTCTTTACTTTCCACATCACATTGCTGCCACAAAAAATTGATGATAAATACTTCGTTTTCATTGAATTATAATGTTCTAAGATTAGTTCACTTATCAATATGTTACAGAGTATGGTAATTCACCATAAACGGGTATTTTTTACGCGCCGTATTCAATTGTCAGTAGTCATTTTAATCCCATTATGTCATAATAGTATGCATAGCGTAACTGAACGTAAATTTATCATATTAGTGACCTGATACTTCCGAATAGACATGGCTCTATTAACACTTTGTGCTTCAGCAGAAACAGAGTGTATTCATCGACGAACGTTAATCAAGAATTCATAAACATAAAATGTATATGAGTGGGATATTTAGTTGTTGACATAGTATTCGATTATAAGCATACAGCTAAGTTCTTATGTGATCATTTTTACCAGAAGAACAAAACAAATTTTGTTTTTATTCAGCGTCTATTGAACCACTTGAGAAAAAGAATATTCCTAGCAACAGAATATAATTTCTCAAGTATGTCCTTTCCTTGGAGACAAATTTAATTAAATAATTTATATTTTTTTCTCCTATAGCTGACGATTTTGAATTGTTAAAGACTCAACTAGTCACAAATGTGTCTAGCAATTACTATCGGTAATTGTTGTTCGGTTCGAATAACATAGAGAATTATTAGACTTTCAGAGTTTTATAGAATTTCTTATTAATTGCTTAGACATATTAAACACTCAAAATATTCTCACTGAACGCTCTTTTCTATATTAAATGAAGATAAATGTAGAATCTATTAGAAGAATTTGTCATTTTTATTTTCTAGATTGTACCAACGCTGAGAAAACAAATCGAAAAAATGGCACCAACACGTCAACAGCGTAAAATAGAGTCCAAAACAAACTCATCTAACGTTGCGAAATCAAAATCAAGTAGTAACTCGAATATTTTGATATTGGCTATAGCTTTTGCTGCTCTTGTTTTCTATGTATTATATCAATCGATTAATATTTATACCAAAGATCAAATGTATAATGATTTCGAGTGACTTTTTTTTGGTATCATAATTTCTATAAATTAAAGGAAACTCATCATAGATCTTAATTGTATTTATATTGCTTTTTGGTGATATACTCTCCTTTTGTTCAATGTGAATAGGATAAAAATGACTTCTTTTTGTCGCTTTGATTGTTTTGTGAATTTTTTTCTTGGAATCTTCTTCAAAAATAAAATCATATAGTATGTTACGATTTTTGTTTTTCTGCTTACAATGAAGAAAAGATGCATTCATAATTCAATGATTTTTAATGGATGGGGAAAATCTTAATATTTAATATTATAAGCTGTCAGAGTATTATAAAGGCTTAGTTTTTTTACATGTGGATCTCATTTATATAGGAATTTCGAAGAATGAATCGTTTAAGACTTGAAATATTTGTTTGTTTCAGATTGATGAATAGCCGAATTTGAATACTTTCCTGAAGTTTATTTATTTTTTAATGTGGAGAGAAGAATAGCACGTATTATTGATCAAGTAGGCGGTAAAAATTATGCTTAAACTACATCAACCACCTTCTTTTCTCACAGGCAAATAATAACTATCACTGAAATGTTTATTATCACATACTTGATTGAACTCTATGCAGAAAGTCTCATTCTGATTTTCTTAACGTGTTCATAATAAGTATTTCATATGCACGATAAAAAATTTAGAGTACTGTGCATATTATCCATCGCATAGTTCTTGGATTCAACGGACTTAAACTGTTATGTCATGAGTATACGGCATACAAAGTTCTGACATGAACCGGTAGTGGCAGAATTCTCACCTAACAGAATTCTGCTGTTCAATGTAAGCAAAGTTCTAGCAGAATTCTGTATTCCTTATGCTTAGTTGACAAGCAAAGTTCTAGTAAAATTCTGCTGCGAATACAGAATTCTTACATTCTGATTGTGAGAATTCTGCCACGCCGCACATGAACAGAACACTCGTATACTGCACGTAAAATTTGCTAAGCGACACAGAGAGACAGTTGCCAATGGTTAAAACATAGTTGAAATCGTGTTGTGTTTATACTCTCTAATAATTTTAATATATCGAAATGAGACGAAACTGATACATTCACGTTTCGAATTATTGATAAGACTCGAGCACGATTACAGGTACTGATCGTCTTGCGCTCGATGGAGTAAGGAAAATTGTAGACATTTCATGTTACTTGATTAGGTTCGTGTCACACTTCGTCTTTTTTTTCCTGCCTTATTTATTGTATCGGCTGCATCACATAAAGTATACTTTTTCTATTCTTCACATTGAATTACTTACGTAATGGTAACCTTGTTGTCAAAACGTGAGCGTCTCTACTTGTGTTTGAAAAAGGAAAGTGAAACGTAGATGTAAAATTCAACGGGTGAAAATTTCGTATAAAAGTCTTCTATGTCTCAAACTCATTCTTTTCATCTCTTCATTTATTACTTTCACTAGGATATTGGATATTGTACGATAGATAACATACGCTTTGAATTATGCAATTAAGTGTATCTGCCGTAAGACTAAAACAATACGCAATTTTAATCTTCATTACATTATATGTACCTTTTTTTCTCTATGAGAAATAACAAGTTCAATATGAGCTAGTTCACTGTTTTTGAATATACCTGTCCGGTGAGTTTTTCTTTCTTTCTATAATGACTATATAACAACGTAAAATGATGATTCATCTAAACAAATAATCAAATTCAAAATTCTAGAATCGTTTTCTCGATACAATTTTTCTAAAGCACATTGGACAACTTTTGTTTCGCCGAAAGCAAGTAAACAAGAGTGCAAATAAAAATTGTTTACTATTTTTTCCCTGTATTTCGATTGGTTAGTGTAGCAAGGTGTCTTGAGTTTGTATTTCGAGAAATCTTTATCTATTTTCTTCTTCTTGATTCATCGGGTGACTTCATTATAATCAAATTTTCTTTTCTTTTTCAAATAGTAATCAAATAAACATTCTGTTTTCATTTTTAGATAGAAATCTATATTTTTTTTTTATTGTGTGGATTTATTTTTACTATATGTTATTGAAGAACACCGGTATGCGAGATAAAAAAGTAAATTATTTCATTGAAAACATTTTTCTATACGAAAAAATGTTTTTTTTTCTATTATTGCAGTTTTATTTCATAGCAAAGTAAATAGAATAGTAATCCATTTAGTCGAATGCTGGCAAGTCTAAAAAACACAAAAGGTTAAAAATGAATTTTCAATAAAACAAAAACGAATTCCGATTTTATTTATTAGGAATTACAGATGACTTATCGTCATCATCTGTTTTCGATACGCCTTGCTCAAGTGTATCATCAGCATCACCAGTAAGTTCACATCGAAATTCAGAGCAGTATTTTATTTCAACTTTGATATTCATCTAGGATAAACCAGATATTGTAATAGTTCTTGATGATGATAATGCTGAAAATGATATTAAACTTGATAAACATTCCATTACAGATATAATTGAAAAATATGATAATTCAATTGCAAACAGTTTAATTGAAAAACTTGAAATCAATACAGAATTAATTGTTGTAAAGCCAAATTTACCTATACGAATATGTGCAACAGCCAAAGCTTATTCCAATCTTCAAGATACTCATATAATTATGGTAAATTGAATCAAGATTTTGTTTTTTTACAGTGCGAAAAAACTAGATCTCTTTTTTTCTTGAGGTTCTGAATCCTCGTCTATCAACTCCTGAATGTATAACTAAACGGCAAGCATATATTCATGAGCCTTGCTCATCTTTCAATGTGCCAATACGAACACGCGTATTTCATCGTTCCTTATCATTACTTGGCTTTGTATTTGAAATGCCTTGTCCAATAAAAAATCAAAATCGATATCTTGTTTTATATGATAATCTCACTGCTAATTATCATTCACATTCAGAATTTCATCTTTGTTTATGTCAAGATTTCCGGCGACATCTTTTAAATATAGATTATAAAGAATTACGAGCACATTATCAAGATGCTTTTCAAAATTCAAATCAAATAAAACAATCAAATTATACGATAGGTGATATAATTCGTGTACGAAAATTCGGTAATCAATATCACAATGTTCGTATTGTTGATATCGATTGTTCAATAATAAAGATTTGTTTTTTCGAACGAAAATCAAAAAAAGAAATATGGATTCATACAAACTCATCCATTATTGAACAATCACAACAAATATCACAATCAACAACACCATCGATTCCATCGTCGCCACAAACACCAACCGAAGAACTAAATAATTCGTATTCTGATTTATCACGACTACGAAAACGAAAAAGTCAAAGTAGCAATGCAAACGAAGGTATATTTTCATTAAATTAAAATTTTATTCTCTGCTAAATAATATTCAAAAAAAAAGGGGCAATTTATGTAGAATCTTTAAAGCACTCACATTATTAAATATCTCTTTTGCTTTACTTTTACTATGAGTAATCATACTTTCTTTCATGTCAAACTAAAAAGTTACTTTTAAAATTAAAACTTTACATGTATAACGCTGTTGACAGAAATGATTTTTTGTAATATTTGATCAAAATATTTAGTTATTCTTCTCCGTAATTTATGAAAAACTGATTCTTTTCTTCTTTACACGATTCTATATAAACTACTTAGATCAATCGGTATGAGTCCGTATTTCGCTAAGACCGCATTGTTTTTATGTCGTATGTTATCTCTATTAGATACAAATTGGTATTGTTGATCTCGAATTCCCGAGAGAATATCACTTTGTTATTGTATCAGATTCTTCGACCAGCATGTTGATACACATTGCTCATTAAGATTATATTTTGGAAATTTCAGGTACTAAAAAACTTCGAGATCGATCTAACACTAAACAACTATCAATACAACATCAACAATCTTCTTCAACATCCAACGAGCAAGTTTCAATAGCAACATCCCGTACTAATATTCTAACAACTTATTATACTAATATTCTCTTACCGAAATTTCGAATGCTTAATGCTTTGCCTTCAATATCACATAAATGTAGTCGACAGTGTGTTCTATTAGCAGAAGAAAATTTTTCTCCCAGAAAAATTCAAACAAATCCATTTTTACTTCCATTTGAATGTGATTGGTCCATTGTTGATAGTAAACCGCGTGGCTATCGAACTCCGTGCTGTCAAATACTTTATTCACTCGATGATATTGAACAATATCTCTATCGGACACAATCGAAATTGTCAATAAAATTTTTCATTGATGGAGTTTTAACTCGTTTTCAACCATCGATCGATGATTATGATAAAAAATTTCTTATAATAAATGATCTTTCAAATGGACACGAAAATGTTAAAATACCTGTATATAATGATATTGATAATGATAGACCAGATAATTTTAATTATATCACAAAAATTCGTCCTATTGACAATCGAATAGCTGCGGCACTTAATGATAACAATGCAACATCGTGTTGTGACTGTATTGATAAGTAAGTCCAATTAATTAATTGATTTTTCATTTAAGATTTTTCTATTCCATGTAAGTTGTAATGATCGAATGAAATGTGCTTGTTTTCGAAAAACATTAAATCAAGCTCAAATCAATCACGATCCATTAGTTATGGAAAAAGAAAAGAATCGTTATACACTCGCATACATGTTAAAAACAACAGGTTATCAACGTAAACGTTTACTTAATCCAATATCAAGTGGTGTTTATGAATGTAATTCAAAATGTTCATGTCACCGTGAACATTGCTCAAATCGTCTTGTACAGCAAGGTTTATTCGTACATTTACAATTATTTAAAGATAAAGTAAAAGGTTGGGGTTTACGTGCATTACACGATTTACCACGTGGAACATTTCTTTGTCAATATATTGGAGAATTGTTAACATCGGAACAAGGACATGAACGTGCGCAAAGTATGGATGATAAATATCAAACAAGTCTTGATTTAGTTAAACAAGTTCATTATGAAATTAATAATGAAGACGGCGATGATATTGATGATGATGATGATGATGATGAACCCTATGTTGTTGATGGAAGTTTATTTAGTAATTTAGGGAAATATTTTAATCATTCTTGTGAACCAAATATGTTTATTCAAAATGTATTTATTGAATCCCATGATCTTCATTTCCCAAATCTGGCTTTATTTACTCGAACACATGTTAAAGCTGGCCAAGGTATAAATTAACTTCGTTTTTTTCCTCAGATTTTTTAACAATATCAACATTAGGGACTAAGTCTAAATCTTACTCTTGGTTTAAAAAACATCGCTTTCTAATCGGTGTACTTCATT
>OENM01001877.1:0-25046 GCA_900239745.1 Rotaria magnacalcarata | reverse complement strand
AACTCATCCAAACTCATTTAAGATCATCAAACTCACACAAACTCATTTTAGATCACCAAACTCACTCAAACTCATTTTAAATCACCAAACTCACCTAAACTCATTTTAGTTCACAAACTCAAAACTAGTAGTTTCCCCCTTGAATAAAATCCATTCTATCTGAAAAGTTCAGGTCGAACATTCCGGCCACCGGATCCCGTAGGATACTCCAGGGAATATGCGAGAAAGTCACCATATCCTGCAGGAAAACATGGGAAATCGCTGGAACATGGAAGCAGTATTCCGGTCAAAAATACGGCCGGACTTTTCCGGCGAATTCCTGCCAAGTTCCGGTACTTTCCGGCAGGAATTGATCGGAAATCATCGGAAAAATTTCCAACCGGAATATTGCTTCCACAAAATCAACGTAACTACTCAGAACCGGCCGTTTCCAGGTCGGACTGTTCGATCTGGGAGCAAATTTCATTTGTTGTACCGTCAATACACATAAGATAGAATCACCTCAAGTATCATCCATTGGCAGCTACAATGCGACATCTATCAACATGCTCTTTCATTGGTGAAAGAACGTAGCAATGTCACAAGTAAAATGAATTGAAGTATCGACTGGTCATTTTACTTTTATATATGTGTCAATAATGCATGGACATCCTTTATTGTTCACATATTTGCGTTTCCATTTCTTTGGAATATCCTCTGATCCGGTATTAGGAAGGAGGAATACATTATGGTGAGTGTTATGCAATATGCTACAGGCGTTGTATAACCTAGTACTCTCATCAATCTTTCTGTTTTACTTCTTAATGTTATCCGTCTACTTTTATGTAACGTGATTACATCTTTAGACATAACCTACATAATGCGCATATGTCTATTATATCTTTTTCTATTCTTCTCTCTCTCGTGTGCACGTATATAAAGCGAGTGCATTGTATTAAGCATCAGAACTGGAATGGAACAGAACTGGAACGGAACAGTACTGGAAAATTACAGAATGGAGTAATGTAACTAACATCTTATGTACACTAAGAATAGCGGTAACGCTACTCTTCCAGTTTCTCTTTGTGATCACAAATAAAAATAATTACTGCAGTCGTAACGAAAATATTATATCTCATTACCAACGAAATAAAATTCATTACATTTATCACAAATAAAATTCGTTACAATATAGTATGGGACTTAGTGAGGAAGCTTCTACACGATACACACACCCTCATTGTTTCACGTATATGAGAAGTGAGAGGAAAGGAAAAAAATGTTATTGGATAGTTCTTTCTATCGATTGAAATATTGTTATGAAAGATGTTGTATGACTATATATGAATTTATTTGAGAAAAAAAAAGAGAACACAAGACAATCTATTGTACAACATATTTTTCTTGAATAGCTCGAACGAGATTTTCAAATGGGCGATCTCCAAAACACTGACGCCACATATACTCAGTCAAATGAGTTCCGAGAAGAGTTACATGCTGCCCCATTTGGTTTTTCTTTTTTCTCTTCATGCACATCCATAAATTCTCAATATTTTGAGTATGTGTTGAAGTTATTGGATCAACGAAATTTAAGGAGTGGTTGACTGTTTGATGATTGTATCGATGAGGACAGGGTCCATTAGCAATTCCGTTGTAAGCGGTCCATTGATCACTGTAGATCGTAGTGCCAGCACGAATATATTGATAGATGATTGGAAGAAGCGTTGCAGCATCGTGTTGATCAACTAAAACTGCAAAACACTCGCGCATATCTCTATCAATACCGCCAAAGACTCACTGATTCGACACAAGACGCCCCCAATTGTACTTTCTTTTTGCCCACGCACTCTCATCAATTTCAACAATGTGCCCCGGTCCTCCAATGATCACCGGATGTCTCAAAAAGTGCTCGCCACACAAATCTGGAGCAAAATTCTTCCGAAAACTATTGCTGGCTCGCTTGCAAACTTACAATGACGTCTTAAGAATGCATGAGAATCGATTTGTTGCCCCCAGAAGTACGTCAGATCAAGAACTTGACGAATTGCAAGTTTCGAATTAACAAAAAATGTGCCGTGTCGAATAGTTCTTGTACTTTTGCATTTTCCACATCTCCATACAAATTCATCAGATGCTCGTGCAGAAGAGCCTAGTTTCCAATTATAATGAAATTGTGCACAAGGTTCATTTAGAGTAAAACCGATTAAACCAACGTTTTGACAAAAGCAGATACATTGTTTTAGTGCTACAAGTTAATTCGTACCATCCACGAAAATCAATATTATCAAGAGATGTGAGTAATGCGATATCCATTTTAGAATGAAATTCTATTTTTTCAATATGTCTTTTATATCAATAGTTTTGATTAATTAATTGATTGAACTTTGGAAGATTTTCTTTTTATTCTATTAGAACAGTATCACTCTATATTTTTCTATAACTTTTATCTTGCGTCGTTTTTGATCGAAGTA
This sequence comes from Rotaria magnacalcarata, assembly GCA_900239745.1. NCBI lineage: Eukaryota > Metazoa > Rotifera > Eurotatoria > Philodinida > Philodinidae > Rotaria > Rotaria magnacalcarata. Next base: position 22,596 of record OENM01001877.1, on the reverse strand, counting down.
TTTCAATCGGTAAAGAGAATTAACCAATTACTATTTTTTGTTTCCTTTCCTTCTCATATACGTTCAAACAATGGATGCGTGTATATCGTGTAGAAGCACCCTTGGTGAGCAGAGACATAATTAATAAACGATTATTTATTTGAATTTTAGTCGAATCTGATTTTTCCACGCAAGTTCTAGTATCGTATTTTGCAAATCTGTAGTTTTATCTAGTTTAAGATATAATACTTGATCATGATAAAAAAGTTTTTGATTGTGTTACATTTGTTTATTCATTTTTAATTTTCTACTTGTGAATTTTTTATCAGGTATGGTAAGTCCACTATGCAGACGCAGTCATTTTTTCTAGTGTCGATGCGTCTTTTGAGTACAAAAAAAGATAGATAAGAGGTAAAACTGGTACTGGGAAATTGCTCTTAGAATTTCAGATAATGTAAAGTATTTCATTTTTAATTTTTTTGATGCACTTATTTTTATACAGGTTTTGATCTTTTTATTTATTCGATTCCGATTTTTTTAGGATCGTTAGGATATAAAAATAACACAATTGAAAGTCGATACAACGAGTTTGTTTCACAAGTTGGTTAGACCCAAACTGGTCAATTTTTTGTGCGCCGAAGGTAAACGAGCACGCAAGAAAGAACCAACGGAACCACCACTAACTTCAGCATGTGATCGAGATTAATAATCAATCGTTTGGCTTATATAGAACTGAATCTAGTAATTATACTTTTCTATCTTTTTTTTGTACATGACCAGTTCTTTATGCGCAAAAGTATTAGTTCAGATATTTTCCTATTTTTGTTTTGCAATATGTGTGCCATCTTTTTTTTCTTTGTATGAAGCATTCTAATATGAACAGATTATAAATGTAAATCAAATAAAAGAAAATGTAGATCCTCCTCTTTTATTAGTTTTCAATTAGCGAAATAAAGCAAAGCTGCTGCAAATGAAGCAGCAATGTTGGAAAACATGGTGCTTGGCGTTACTGACAATAAAAATAAATTGTCGGATCCTAAGCTATCCGGCATTTTCCGATTGTCGGATTTTACCGTCGGATATCGTCGGATTCCTATCGCAAAATATCGGATTACTCTAGGTTTCCAATGGGATCCGAGGTTCAGATCGTTCGACCTGGGGTATTGTTGTTATGTACGCGATGTTTCTCCAAAGTGTACATGCTTGAAAAAAGAAAAGAAGTGGTAAAGCAAATAGAAATGGGTTGAGTTACGTCGCTTTGTAATAAAAGGTAACAAAAAAGACATTTGAAAAAGTATCAACTAAACCTTATCAGTTGAAAAACGTTCTTCCCAACAACAATAATAGCACATCAACTACTTTTAAATTTTCGATCGTGGTAAGTTACTAGGAAGAATTTGAAAAGGGTGTGGGTGTTGATGTTCTGGACACTCACACCCAGCCTCAAATATCTCTGGAAAGTTTTGTTTTTCTTGATTAAGAGGATTGATTTTGAACCGTTACTCAGGGACTCGGTATAGGAATATGTTTACTATAGATCTGCTTCAGAATTGAACTCGATTGCAAGTGAAAAATAGGTTTCTGTTCGATTTTACTGCGAAGCGTCAAGTTGGATATCCGGATTTTTGTGACATAAGGCTTCTAGAGATCACACGGAACCTATGTATTCTGATGTTTTCAGTGGATATGCATATGATTTCCTGGATGAGATTGATACAAGAAACTGTCGCTTGTTCTTGGCAGCATAAATCTTAAAAAATGACTTCAGCCTAAAATTATTTTTACTCTAAGCATGATTTTGAAGAACTTTAGATTCAGATGGACAGGTGAATATACCACAAATAGCTGGCTCGGTTGATAAATAATCCATTAGACTGATGGTAATAATAACTACAAGCTTGGGCCACGACATGTCTTCTGTCCTTACTAGACATGTACCAAACCCAAACTGTTTGGATTTGGTGGGTTTGCTCAAATAAGTTTGAGTTTGAGTTTGGGTTGGGTGGAATGAGTTTAGATTTGTGTATTTATTTGAAGTAATAAGGCTTCCTTCACTACCATGCAATATGCAAGTATGAAAATAAAAGATTGAAGCCTAGCTCGCATAAGTGTAAGGTAAGACATGAGTGAATTGCAACTTTTTGGTACATTTTGCGTTTTAGCTGTATTTCTCTAATAACTTTTCCCCCTCTCAACCGATTTGAATAATGTTTTTCAAAATTGATTGGCCTTAGTATGCTCCACTAGCACACAAAATTTCAGCTCCGTAGCTCATACAGTCGCTGAGTTATAAGGGAAACATGACAACAAAATGGTAGTTTTTGCTGACACGTGAGAAGAAAAATGAATTTTTGAACGACAGAACAGCAAGAGAAAAAATATTTGAATAGACTATTTTGTACAGCGTTCAATGCTCTATCGAAGTATATTATGGATTTACATTTTATACTTCATTCTCTTGTTCGTCCAACGTTCACATTATTTGACAGACACTTTGAATATTTGTGCAGAATGACACAAACGTGATTACAGTTCCACCAGTGATAAAGCTGACGAAGCAGAAATTATACGAAAGGAAAAACAACTCTTTGAGTAACAAAACAGTAAGAAAAAACTCTGTTATCAGCTTTGTTTATCGATAAAAATAAGAAGACGTTCTGAAAAAACCTCGTTATACTCACTTTGTAGAATGACAATTTGAAAGTTGGACGATCTATAACTCCTCAACGATTCGTTCAATTAAGCTAAAACTTTTACTCAATGTATAAAGTGGTAAGGTCTATCAGTGATAAAAATTTCAGTCCTCAATCATCTTCTATTCCGGAGAAATTTACATTATACTGAAAAAAGTGTGTAGAATGACAATTTCAGAGCTCTATAACTCTTCAACGACTCATGCGATTCAGCTAAAAATTTCACTCAATATATAAAGTAGCCATGTTTATCAATAATAAAAATTTTAGTCCTCCATCATCTTCTATTCCGGAGAAATTTGCATTATACTGAGAGATGTAGAATGACAATTTTTCGCGAATATTTTAAGTACGGGTCATTCAAAAAGTTTTTTTTTGACGTAGCTACGTGGGAAGCGATCATCGAGTATCATTTGGGAAAAACATGATGACGGCAAAAGCGAAAATGTTCAAGATGTTGGCGGTTTTTCTCGAAAACATTTATTCAGCATAAACATAAAAAAGCGCACTATTCTCTAGCTTCCATTTTTATTCGAATATTCGTCCCTAGCACGAATAAGGACATGATCCCAGATAGAATCTTCCAGGTGGTTCTCCAGAAAAAGGAAAAATTGTTTTTTTCGAAATTGCCGTACGCCCCTCAAGGGTTTCAGATGGAGGGAAAAAAATTGATTTTTCGGGACAACTACATCGACCATTCCATCTATGATCATGTACTGATTTCTGCTATTTATAAATTTTGAACTTTCAAAGCGTGGTTGTTTTGGCATGGAATCACCAACAAGTAGAAAAAGTCATACATTTATAAAAGGGCCATATCTCCGTTAATAATCGATCAAGTGTCGGCAAATTTGTTTTGTGTACTACTGGTATAGATTGTGATTAAAAAGCACTACTCAAAAATTGTATGGGTTCACTTTCATCTGTTCGCGTGAATTGTACCAAAAAGTTGCAATTCACTCATATATGCATATAAAATCCAATTAAACTCTTAGAAACTTCGTCAAATGTCTTGGCAATAGGTTGGCTATATTAATATGCCAATGCAAATGTGCTATTAGTATAAGTTCCTTATCGCATTCAGTGTACTACAAGTCCCAGAAAATATAGGTCTACTACCTAATTAGTTTGCAGCATGATTGAATCTAAGATTCTTTTCACTCGCTACTAATGTTAAGCAAAAAAGAACATACCAGGTCGAGAGTTCCGACCAATTAATCTTGTTGGATCTGATACGATCCTACGTCGGATTATGTGAGAATTGGATGCTTTCCGGCTCAATTCGATCGGATTCTGTCGGAACGAGCCCTACATCCAGTGATCCTGAATCCGACGAACGTATGATTGGGAAAGGATCTCGTTGGGTTCGAGCAGCTCCAACAAATGGATTCGACTGGATCGTATCGGATCATGTAATAAGAATAAAGGGAATTGACAGGATCAGGTCGGATTTTTAACCAGGTTCTACAAGTTATCTGTACTGAAAAAAGGTTCATTCGGAACTTAATCAAGAGTCACAGATTTGCAACGAAACAGAAACCTTTGTCGGGTTTCCTAAAAATATGGTTCCATACCCAATCATCTTTAATTCACATTCAAATTGGCTACGTAACTGAAATTTCGTCACAGTTACACTGCACTCGATCTGCGCTTTCACGATTTGAACGAATAAATCTATCGCCTAACTTAATCCCTTAAACTATATCTAGCCGTCTAACTTAACCCATTAACCTTAATCTGCCCGCTTAAAGTATCGCCTTAAACTTAATTTGTCACATTTTCTATAGGTATCTCCGTAACTTAACACTTGCGTCCTAGTTCAACGCCCAAAATATTCTCGTAACTGTGTTTAACTCCTTCACTTAAGCCCATGCACTTGGGCTCCTCAATAGAACACTTGCATAACTAGTTTTTATTGCGACTAGAAGTGACAGTACAGTACGTTGCTTTTGATAATCCTAAGTGCTTCAACCATTTTGATTTGTTATGACTACTGTTTATTGATAATATTTTACTCAATATGAAATATGATTAGCAGTGAAGCGATTAATGATATAAGAAATGAAGTTAGGGCAAGTGTTTCAGCTGTAATCCTCACATTTTGAAAGGAAATTTGAAGAGTATTATACGAAATATTTTCACTTTTCGACGCCCACAAAGGTTTCACACGACAGTCTACATAATACTAAATTCTTTTAACGCTTCGTTTTTGCGACCAGAACATTTTAAAGCGTAGTGAAATACCGTCGAACCTTTCTTTTTTAGTGCAAGCACTTTGTGCTTAAAGAAATGAATGTTAATAAAAGAATACATGGTACTCCTAATTAGGGGTACGACAGCTCTCAGATCCAGATACAGATCATATGAGCGAAAGAGCTGTTCGAAAAGATCAGATCTGGAGATCTATTTAGACAGATCTCCTGATCTGATCTGTTCAGACAGATCATCAGATCAGAACTAAAGCCGATCTGTTATACTCCTACTCCTAATGCATTTCAATTAATCAGAAAAGAGTGGCTTTCGTCGTAGATAAAAAGAAAACAATAATAGTATTTTATGAAATGCTATTGCCATTTAAAGCTATTATTGTCGGTAGTGTCTGTCCTTTACTTTGTTGTTTTCTTTCTTCAATGAGACAGTTAGCGAATTTAGGACGAAGTAGTTTCGTATAAAATTGACTAGTGCAGTTTGGGCAATCGAAATCTAGTTCAATTTACTCTTTCGTAGAGCTAACGTCTCTAAAGACTGAATTGAACACAGAGAGTTTTTGTTTTGGAGCACAAGAAAATAATTACAATTACATACAATATTTACAAAAAATTAAGACATTTTCGACTGTTCCTTGGAAAAATAATATCCGAGTTCTCAGTGATGGGAACGGAGGGAACCGACTGGATTCCGACAATCGGAATCATGTCGGATGGAGTCATCGGAGTTCATTGGATTGAAACACATCCGATAGAATCCGATTGCCGACTTTTGACCTGGGATAGAATAATTGACGTCTCTTAATGTTTATGATATGTGGCCAGTAGGAGGTTATTCAAAAGCTGAAACAGATTGATTTTAGCCCCAAATGGATTTGTTTCATAAATTTTTGATAGATTTTCTATTCGTGTTAGCCCTTGTAGAAAAATCATCCTCTGTAACAAGTAACTTTAATTGTTTTATTTTTTCAATCCGAAATAAAGTATCATCACGAAAAATAGACCATATTTTATTAGTATCATTTGATCAATATGATCATTATTTTGTCTCATTGAGTGCAGTAATTGAAGAAGCTGAAAGATAGCAATGATTCATAAGTAATAGCAATAGGAGGTCGATGGCACGCTCGTCCCAAAATATTCATGGATTTATGAGCCGACAATTGGCGAAAATTATTTGGAAAACCTGATACTACCAAAATCGGATCAGTCTGTTTTACAGTAGTCTATTTCTTCTAACTTGAGAAGTGCTTGATGACATTCGAAAATTAATTTTTGTTTGATTCAGAAAAAAATGATCTCAAAAGTAGTCAAATTATATTTAGCCTAAAATTTGTTATGTTCAGATAAAAGAAATAAGAAACGAGACTTGAAAAATGTATCTTTCGATATTGAGGAAGAGAGAGACAAGCGAACCAAAAGACACAAACATCTGACTTTATTTTTTACATCAAGTGATTAGTTTCTACCAGCTATGCCGTCCTTAAACCTTTAATTCAGCTTGGATCATACAAATCACCAATGAACGAATAAACTACCTCATTTTTTTTATTCATAAGTGCAGTATCAATATCAACGTCATATAGGATATAGAGAGAAACTATTCGAGCTCTTAAAATTCATGATCGTATTAAAATATTTAAAATTAAACTAAATTTTCTTCGTTTCTCAGCGTATTTTATGACTATGGTTGGTGTTAAACCGTGTGGTTCTAAAATATGATGTGCTTACATTATTAAATCAGCTGGGATTGAGATATAATTAGCAAGTTCTTTAGTAATCGTAATAGAGAGGCATGTAGAAAATTCTGCCTTAAATTCCCACTAATCTTTAGCCCTCGAATATTTAGTCTTAACCTTTGTCTCTTTTACTTGAAATATTGGATAAGATTACGAAGGTGAATATAGAGGTAATCATAATTCTGATTAAAATCACAATGGTTTGCATTATAATCGTACACCCAGGGCAAAGTTAAGCCATCATGATTCTATCGCGAGTCAACGGAAAGCCAGTAATTCGGATTCTGATATAAAATACGACCGAATACGCTCAAGTTCTGATTGGATTCTGTCCGATTTCAACAAAACTCGACGAAATTCGAATTGTAATCTGGATCACTGAATTTTTCGATCTGACCGCTTGTTTTTTTGAAAATGAGACGCTATATACGTATATATATGGATAAAAAAAGGTTTTATAAAATAATCACTATAATTTAACTTTGAAAAAGCTGAAATGATTCTACTTAGTGTTTGGTATGAAGACAGAAGAATATATGTGTTTTATACATAGTTCAAATTCATATTATAGATAAAAAGTTGACTTCATACTTCTTTAACAATTAAGTATAATCGACAAATACTTCAACAAGAAACGACCAATGCATTTCGGTTTATTTCTACTAATGTCGATGTCTATTACTATGTCTTGAAGATTTTACTTCAATTAAATATGTTAAATTATTGCCAGTCAGAATAAAAGGTTACTGCTTTACTAGATTCTATTACCTTATATCTATTATGAACAATTGAGCTTTTTAACAAGTATACTACCGTGTCCAGTAAGTTGATTTGACATAACTAGGTCTTTTATTCTGAACATTTTAACTATATATCCAATATTATGCTTATAATGTATTGCAAAACATAATCGTTTTTAGTATATAGCAGAGCTTGATTTATTTATTCCTAAGGTTCATGTATTATTCAACAACTATCGTTTTTGTCACGCGCATTAGAAACAGCATGTGCTGTAAGACACTTTTTCAAAGTCTTTCTCGAAATGTTCCTTAACAAATTCTTCCCAGAGAGGTTTTTACATAGATGAAGGAGACTTGCAATGACAGTATTGTTAAGATTTACGCTCGTATTTTCGTATCTTGGACATATAGAATATCAAAGGTGAATACTAACTCTATCAATAATCGTCATATAGATAATAGAACAGTTCTATAATATGATAAAATGGTTAGTATACATCTGAACTCAAAATTATGTTATTTATTTAAATTGACTATAATAGTGGAACCCAAATCCAAACACCCAAACAGTTTGAGTTCGGCGCATGGCGAGTTCTTACACATATCGGTTTAATACGTAGAAATCCTGCTTTTGGTTTTTTTTAGTGATAGTGAGCCGTGAACGATAGGCTTTCTGTCGGATGCTCGGTTTATGATGGAAACAGATGAGATATGCTACTGCTTTTCGAGAGATAATGAAAGCCTGTGAAGAATCGTGAAGATGTGTCAGAAATCACAAGCAGAAACCAACGAAATAATGAAGGAGCTGTCAGATTATCATGGAGTATAGAGTTTTGGTTTGTGAATAAATTTCAGTATTATTGTGTTAGTAGCTAACAAGTGTAATCGTTATTCATTATACTAGCCAGAGTGTGCAGTACTCTTGCGCTGTATCATTGCCAAAGATTTGTCAGTTCAGGCAGTACATCTTGGTGTTTCGATGATTTTTTCATATTAACTATTTGAATTTCAAGCAGGGAATTTGCCTGAAATAACAGGCTTGTGTAGGTTATGAGAGCCTTCACGATAGACCGATTGATAGACGTCTCTGCCATATAAGCTGGAATGAATCATATCCGCTGGTAAGCTCTATAGTGTATGATTTATGGCCTGATTTTTGAGAATGCTCCTGGGTAGTTGAGAAATTCACCGCTGGGTTTCGGAGTTTTCTGCGCAACAGAGAGCTGTGAATATATTATGGTTTATTTTGATGTTCTACCTGTATATTCTCCATGTTTAAAACTGAGGAAAAATCTCATTGAAATGATTTTGCGGGCTTAAAAAGTGATAAAAATTATAGTATTTCTGTGTGATGGATAATAAAATTGATAATAAAAACTAGTTGAATTTCTGATAACAGATTTAGTCAGATTATTTTAATTTTTAAGGTTTGAATCCTACTAATAGGATTTTCTTTCATTAAAATCTATTCAATTTTCTCTTCTTAGAGTTGATTGTGTTGATTTCTGATTTGAAACATGATTTCAGTTGATTGCATGTTCAAAATTCATGTAGACTCCATTATTTTTTGAAAGACGATACTTCTTGAAGGAATATAAAATTGTTACTCTTCATGGAAAAAATTGTGATTTTCACATGTTGGTGAAGTTAGCATCGTATTCGAGTGAAATCTGCCCGTATTCTTTTCAATAGTATAATTGGGATTAACTTGACATCGAGGTCTTCTCCTGAATTTTCGAGAAATCAAAAAAATCCAGGAATTTGTTTTGTAAAATATGAGCCCATTCATCTCAAGCAATTTCCCGACTATCATATACATGCATCAAGCAGATCTCAAGAAATTTCAACTAATTGTAAAATCAGATTTTTCGTCTCCTTGGAAATGGTCCCGAAAATCTCAGAATATTGTAGTTTTTCTACGAACTGTTAGCGCCATATTCGTCAAACAGCTTGTTCTAAGCGTTCCACTCACGATCGCAAGACAACTCACTGAGATCTACTCAATGGTGTCTGCAGATATTTCCTAGCTGGACGTAGGATTTTCTGAGATTTCTTTAGTATTAACCTATCACCACTGAAGCATGATTTCGAGCTACGGAAAACATGTAAACACGACTGGATAGAGTTTGCCGAGTTCCACTTGGAACATAGGTACAAGAGTTGGAGTATTGCTTGAAAAAAATATGGCCAGATTTTACTAAAAGAATTCCACGGATTCAATGGTCTTTTTGCGCTATTTTTTGGATTTTCAGGAGAACGATTGAAGATCTAGCTAATCGAAATATTCTATTCGATAGAGTATATGAATTTCTTCTAATACTGTGAGTATGGACATTGGAATATCAGCACAAAGGAGTATCGGTTGGTTTTACTCGAATATGATGCTAACTTTGCCTAGACGATGGTCACTTAATAATTTTCATTGATATAGCTAGTGTAAACTATAATTTAAAACGTGGTACTATACTGAGAGCGAACAGCTAGCCATCATCGTAAAAGGCCGTTTACGAACGGACGCGATAGAAAAACTGCAATCGTTTTCAAAACCATTTACGGTCATCGGATCTGACCATTTATTGTGATATCTGACAGTCGTTTACAGCTAGCGTTTAGTTACGATGGCCGTTTACGGAGATTTTTCACGATCCTCGTTTGCGATGACCGTATTTCATCGTAACACTTCGTTTACGGCAATAGCAAACGCCAACAAAATACGGTCACCATTTTTCACCGTAAGTAATAGACATACGGCCGTTTACAACTCCGAATGATCAACATGGGTGTTGGCCTTCATGAAAGGAGTAGCGATATCAATACCCACACCCGCACCCCGCACACTTTCGAAGGTAACCATGCCATCTACGAAATTTCTGATATTCATAGGATGTTTTCTTTAAATTTCTGCACTCTTTCGTAGAAAATCAACAAGGCATCTAATCTTGACTCAAACTCTCAAAGATCGATCATTATGATTGAAAGAACGTTAAAAATATTTAAACCATGTTTTGTTCTAGATTTAAAATTTTGAAATGGCTTCTAGCAGCTTCAATGACAAACATTCAGCTTTGCGATTTGCTGATGTGGGTGCATTACTAAAACGAATGTTGGCACCAATCGACGGCTATGAGAAGGCTCCGCTAGTATCGCTCGAAGAAGCTGTAAAACCTTTTGTAAATATAGTACCAAAAATTGAACGAAATGTATATGTAGTTCAAGAGAACTGTCAAAATCCAGATGATAGCGTAACAACTGACGAATTAGCTTCGATTATGCGTTACACGTACGAGTCAATGCCTCGTGAAGATTCGTTGTACGTTAAATTGAATGCCACTTTACGATCTGAACAAAGAAAAAATTTAGTTCCATGTTTCCTCTATCTTCGACTCATACTGACGGCACTTGCTCGACTTCCATCAAAGCGTCGTTCTGTGTTTCGAGGTGTCAAAGAGAACCTATGGCTTGACTATCCAACAGGAAAAATTTTCATTTGGTGGGGATTTTCTTCATGTACTTCAAGTGTCGGAGTGTTGGAGAATGAAGAATTTTTTGGGACAACGGGTGACAGAACTCTTTTTCAAATAGAATGCACTACGGCCAAGAATATAAAAAAACATTCATTCATAACCAATGAAGATGAAATACTTCTATTACCCGCTAGACAATTNTATAGAGAAACGAATAGAAAAATTCTAAGGATTCTATTAGAGCGATTCTATAGAATGAATTCTCAATTGAAGGAGAAAAGTCAAAAAAGTTGTATGAAATTCAATTTTTCTAGAAGTGTTACTTTATTATCTTTACGAAATTACAGTTCGTTTCAATAGTTATAATGTTATAGAGACATATTTGACACCTGTGTTAAGAAGAAGAAAAACAAACTTGCACATGTTGCCATACAGAAAATATGTCCTCCTCACTGTAATACATATTTTTTTCGTGCACATCACAAAAATAGATTAATTCTTTTCCTTTAATTTTTCTTCTACTAAAAGTAGTTTGAGTTCTTTTATCTAACGATAAAGAGTACTATTAAAATCTGTAGATGTGGTATCCGAGTGAAACTCGAAAAAAAAGGCGAAATTTCAAGGTCACTCTACGCTAACGAGTTTACAAAGTTACGATAAGGTTTAGGAGTTCATCTTTCTCGTTGTCGGTGCGTATGAGGATCAATATTTTAACAATCAAGTACAGTTATCGCGAAAAATTCATCACTATACCGCAAGAGAAGACGATGAGAAAGTCTTGAAACACCTGTAATTTGTTTCATCTGAATATTTCAGTGAAATACTGCCTGATTTTCCATCGGTAAGATTAGTGAATCAAACGAAAAAATGATTGATGACAAAGTTATATGTCGCGAAAGCAAAGAAGAGAAAATAGCTGAATGCTATTCATGAACTGTGTATTTCTTTCATTCGTCATAGCAATAGGTTTTTTTTGGTCTTTCTATAACTTCAATTCAATCGAAATCACCATTCTACATGCGTAACTTTTATAATCTCGTAGAGTAATGGAGGATTATTTTTTCTCCACTCCAGATCAGAAAGGCTTGATACTATGATGTAAGAAAGAAAAGCATTGTTTGAAATCTGTTTTATGACAGTATTGAAGGAATCATTGAAAGAAATCTTAGATTCACTAATTTAAATTCTGAAGTGATAGAGATACACATCCATTTATGTTAGTACTGCCAATCCATCCGTAGATTAATTATTTTGTAAGAATGCTATTAAAGAGGAACCTGAATGAAAAAGAAAACACAATTTTTAATGAAACAGTTGAATTTTATCTTAATATACAGCACAAAGCCTACATATGTCATGAAGAGTCAACTTTTTTAGTTCGAAGAAATTTTTGTCTTATAAATACTTTTTAAAATCGCTATTTACTCGGGCCATTCTCATTCTAATGAATACTTTTGAAATGAGCTTAAAACAAACATTCAATGCCCTCATGTCTCCATCATTTAAAAAAGCAAAGACAAAATTTTTATATTTCTATCTCAACATTATTTTTTATTTGAAAAAAATTCAGAAAATGATATTTTGACCTAAACTGAATTCTTCTCTTGAAATATATCAAACTACACTACTGTGGCGTGCTCTTTAACATCTGACTTTCTACGAATCGTTTTATAACCATTGATAATCGCCGCTTTTTTTCTTTTACTTTTTATGATGAAGTATGCGGGTGATTCTATGTTTCACGTCTAAGTAACACATATCGAATTGATTCATGAAATACGACTTACATTTTGATTTTGTTTGCGATTGTAATTGCATTGCTGCGAATTGTCCTCCCATGGCTCCAGTAATTGTTGTAGATTTACCTTGTAAACTTTTCTTTGGTTGAACTAATAAATTGGGTACTGGAACCGGTTCAAGAAGATCGTATTGTGGTTTTATGAAACACGATCTGAAAGCAGTGTTGAAGTATATAGGGTAGAAATTCGGACCCCTCCACCGGCCCCTCCCACTGACAGGGACAAAGAAATGAATTAATTAGTTAGCTGATTAATTAATTAATTTCTCTGTCCCGGTCTGTGATGGCTTCTTAAAGTCTGTACAACGGTCTGCGATGGTCTCTAGAGACTTCATGCACCATAATACAGATACAGACAATGAAAGAGCAGCTCCACAGACCGTGGTAGACGGATTCCAGAAAACGAGCTTTATCGTGTTTCACATTTTAATCCCGCAGGGATTGCGCTAACAGCTTTTATTTCTTTGAGTCGCACAATATGAAGTCCGTGTCCNAGACAGGGACAGAGAAATGAATTAATTAGTTAGCTGATTAATTAATTCATTTCTCTGTCCTGGTTTTTGATGGTGTCTGAATTCTCTGTCACTGTCGGTGATGGCTTTTGAACGCTCTGTAACTGTGTGTGATGGCTTCTGCGGTCTCTGTCACGATCTGTGATGGGTTATGAGGTCTCTGTCCCGGTCTGTGATGGTTTCTGAAGTCTCTCTGTCACGATCTGTGATGGTTTTTGAAGGCTCTGTAACCGTCTGTGATGGTGTCTAGAAACTTCATACACCATAATACAGATACAGACCGTGTCAGAGAGCTCCGCAGACCATCACAGACCGTGGAAGACGGATTCCAGAGAACGAGGTTTATCGTGTTTCACATTTTTAATCCCGAAGGGATTGCGCTAACAGCTTTTTCAGCAGTGGGCAACAAATCTGTTGGTGAGATAAATACTCATTTCAAGCGGAAAAATGCCATCAAGGTGAAAAATGAATCCTCCTTCTTTTCTGCTCATAAAGGACGACCAATAGTAAACGGATAAGCCGAACTACGAATAGTATGTCTATATCGAATCTTTTTATGCTGATATACATTATTCCGGTACCATTTCAATATTCTCGTTAGAAATAAAACATATATAGAGGCTCATCTATACAACTGTGCAGCAAAGCATTTTTCTTCTAAACACATTTCTTTCCATTTTTCTACTATCATTTTCCCCATGCTTAAATGCATTATTCTCGTAACATTTCATTATTCCCGTTTGAAGTAAACCCTCTAGTAGTGTTGTTTTGTGAGACATTTATACAATTAGTTTATTTGGAGTAATATGTGAATTGTGTATAGCTGATGGTTGACCATTTTTCATTTAGCGCCCATTTCTCATTTAGAAGTAAGCATTATTGTCACCGATCAATTCATTGCCCATCCATCCCACTCGATCCATTGTAATCAATGATCGATGGGAAACCACTAAGAAGTTTATTTCGCATCATGTTATTTTAGAAAAGTCTTGAAATTCACTCTAAAACTTCTTTTGCGTTTTTCTCAAAATAGGGTTTCTTGTTTTATCACTTTTGTATTTTCCAAATTTCTCGGCCGTTTTAAACTCTAGGAAGTTTCACTTGGTGTTAAAACGACGCTAATGATCAGCTCTAGAACGTAACAGAGCCAGCATCTTTGATTTTATGTTTAATATCTCACGAGACCTAAATCTTGTGCAATGCATGCCATATTTTTTTCGATTTCGCATGAGATAAGCTTCAATTAAAAAAATTGCAAAGCAAAAAAATTAGACTCTGTCAAGTTATAGAGCTATGTTTTTGATTTATTTTCGAAGTAACCCGATCCTTCTAGCATTTCAAATGACTGAGAAATTTGGGAAACGCTGATACTCCCATTTGAATCCATAATCGTGAGAAAATTTTCATAGCCTCAGTATTTCGAACTGAAATTTTTTTCGTAAGATACTAACCACTAGATACATCTTCTCTGAAAATTTCAGCAAGATCAGACGATCAGAAGCAAAAATAGAAATTAGGGCGGGGGAGGCTTAATGCACCATAAGGAAATGCAACCACTTCCTGAGCAAAGAAAGAAGGGACGAGTAGAGCTCTAGCCGAATCAACATGCAAACACATTCACTATTTCTCGCGGCAGCGAAGGTGTTAAAAGACAAGTAGCGCTTCAGTATCATGCAATGATTAGCAATATTTGTATGTAGTGTAAGGTTTTTTCTTTATTTAGCAAGAATTTTCGATCTTATTCGATCATTTTCAAATATCAATTCCCAGGACCATTACCGATGCTACTAGACCAACATAGACAAACAAAAAAATGAAAACTTATTGATATCTGGAACAATACATCAATATCTGCTACATCATTAGCTTTAACAACATAAACGATGATAACCAATAGACGAAATTCATAAATTCACGAGGAAGTTATACTACCCAAGTTTGCGCGCTGCTTATGTTTTAGTATTAATCATTGAAAAGAATTTTCATGAAATCTTGAGATTTTGAATTTATAAGTTTCGTCTATTGATTATCATCGCTTATGTTGTTAAAGCTAATGATGTAGCAGATATTGATGTATTGTTCCAGATATCAATAAGTTTTCATTTTTTTGTTTGTCTATGTTGGTCTTGTAGCATCGGTAATGGTCCTGGGAATTGATATTTGAAAATGATCGAAGAAGATCGAAAATTCTTGCTAAATAAAGAAAAAATCTTACACTAAATACAAATGTTGCTAATTATTGCTTGACACTGACTTCAATATCTCAAGATTCCATGACAATTCTTTTCAATAATTATCACTAAAGTAGCGCTTCGTTTACACTGACGTAAATATTTCCTGAGAGACAACAATTAGATATGGGTATTTCCATGAGATCTCTACCAGGGTTAGGGATGCAATGGTGATGGGGATTCACCGGTACAATGTTCCAATCGGTAACCGGTCCGGTGCCGGCCATCATAAATTTGGAACGGTGAACCGGTGATCACTGTCATCGTTGCATTCTTAGTCAACACACATCGCCTATGTAGCCAATAATGGATGAATAATGAAAAAATAATCTATTATTTTTCCTATAGTCAATGTATTTTTGAAAAATAATCTTTTAATGGCCTATAATGCATTGCTTTTCAATGAATCACAGCTCATTGTTTAGAATAATATTCGACATTTCAATAATTAATTATTTTTCTGAAGAAGATATTGGAAAATTATGCTTTAAAAAATCTAACATAAGCGGTGGAAATGTACTGCTCATGTCACAAATGCTTCAAGAACATGGTTCAAAATGAAAACCATTAAAAACCAATCTGTAAGGTCCCTTGCGGAAGTCGTAGATGAAGATTGGTACGATTGAAACGATAAAAATAGAATGGTGCAATGGCAAGAGTATAGACGAACGATTGTGAGTAAAGCCCATGTCCCACAGTTGCTTGCAGTATCGTTGGTGTACAGCGATACTTATAATAATCGGTGGTACACCGTCAATTTATCTGCGGTAACGCTTATAAGATTTGGTTCCTGCAACAATCACTTCGAGAAACGGTTTCTACAAAATTTCGGCTTATTTCTGAAAAGCAATTCAAATTAATCGGACAGAAAACTGTTTTAGAATATATTTTACTAATAATTATTTTTAACGCTGCATCTTTATTAAAACGTTTATTTCATAAATGACACAAATTTCAGCTCTGCAGCTACCATAGGCGCCTCAAACGCATCGACATTATCAGAGTACATGGAAACCAAAACGTTTCTATCGGTTTTAGAAAGACTCAAAAAATATTCAGTCGTTTGGGAGCAATGCTTGCAAGAGAAAAAGACTGTTGATAAACCAATATTTTGGTAATCAACCCTGAATCATTGGTGTAGTCCAGTACTTGACAATTAAGTAGAGGGTCATCGATTTTTCAAAAGTGTGCCTATTTTCTTACGCTTTCTTCTTTCTTGATCTTATATGTGAAGTACAAAGAATGCCGAAGGCAGATAAAAACTACAAAAGAACAAAATAGTACCTTTTTCATCTGTCGTATGCTTGTACTTCACATTTGTGTCATTGCCATTCTAGAGAGCAATATTTTGTGTATAGAACAACAGGAACAACATTGACTCATTCTTCGTATCCTTTTTAGCTTTGCATTGGCACAAGATATCAATCATGTGTGTGGTCATATGGCTGGCACTCATTCTCTATCTGGCATACCGATTGTATCAACATCTTTGTCCATCGCCCAACATCAATCCACATGGCAAATATGTACTCATCAGTGGTTGTGACACAGGATTCGGTCACGCATTGGCCATTGAACTCGACAAACAAGGCTTCAATGTATTTGCCGCTGTCTACAATCCGAACAATAAGCTTTCAGTGACGAGTGAACTCTCGGCACGTGCTACTGTCTTCGATCCAGATATTACACTAGAAAACGATATTGACGCCGCCTACGATATTGTGAAAGATAAAACGGACACATTGCATGCGCTTGTCAATAATGCAGGCATTGGTCAGGGAGGTCTCATCGATTGGGGCAGCCTAGAATCTATACGCAATATTATGAACGTCAATTTTTTTGGACATGTAGCCATGACAAAGAAATTTTTGCCATTACTCTTAGTCAAAAGGGACTCGCGCGTGATCAACATTTGTTCGGCGTCCGGATATCTCGCTAAACCAAGCATGCCAGCCTATTG
This sequence comes from Rotaria magnacalcarata, assembly GCA_900239745.1. NCBI lineage: Eukaryota > Metazoa > Rotifera > Eurotatoria > Philodinida > Philodinidae > Rotaria > Rotaria magnacalcarata. Next base: position 5,273 of record OENM01001877.1, on the reverse strand, counting down.
TTCGTCGAAATTCGCTTTTGAATCATTCTCCGATTGTCTTCGTCGCGAAATGTTCGCTTGGGGCTTACATGTTTGCATCATTGAGCCAAGCTTCATGCGAACGCCTATCATCGATGGGCACGAACGTTCACTCAGCAACCTATGGAGTAAACTCCCAAGTGATGTGAAAGACCGATGGGGCGAAGACTTTTTCGACAGTTACGTTCAAAAAGTGGCAACCAATCCGTTTATTCAATATGCCGAAAATCCAAACAAAGTAGTACGAGCATTGAAACATGCTGTCACGAACACCGTTCCAAAAATTCGCTATCGGCCTGGCTGGCAGAATCTGATATTTTTTTCGCTCTCTATGATTCCTACCTGGTTGGCTGACGTGATCATAGTGACGGTCACCAATCCAGCTGTTCTTCCAGCTGGTGTGAAGACACAAATCAAGAGTTAGACTAAAAATCTAGAGCAACAAACATATCAGTAACTTTATTCTAGCACGTGTCATCTTGTTCGCGATAAAATAAGTAGTCCCATATCATCAATTGAACTGAATGCATGTGTCACTCAACACAGTGGAATGGCAAACTATGCGGCAGTTGGCTGAACTGTATTCATGAAAGAGGGATATGAACAGTCATCACTGGACTACAACAAGTAACGGGTGTGAGTGTGTGTGTGTGTTAATCACTCAATAATAAGATTCAGAGCAGAATACGACGCGTTTCGAACCTTGCTTAAGGGTTCAATCATCAGGTATCTTAAGAATCTTATTTAGACTACATGAAAAACAAAATAGCTGATCATTAAGTAAAACCTAGAATTCAAAGCATAATAATAAAATTATTTCAATAAAGGAATTTTCAATAAAGAAAATCGCCAAAAAGAAACAATCATTACCATTATATCCGAAAGGGATATGCTTAACATAAAAGATCAACTTTATTTGTTCGTAGGGTGTGAATAGCAGTCAAGACTAGTTTCATCCTTGCTGAAGGGAATCATCAGTTGACAAATAATCTAAATGATAAAATTAAAATTAAAAGAAATTTTAAAGAAATCACAAGATAAAATTATATCTGACATAAATATAGAATTAAATTAACTCATATATAAATGTTGATAATTTCAAATAACTGTAGTATGAACAGCTACCGGGATCGATAGATTTTGTGTACTGGGTTCGTATGTTATTTTTTTTCTGCAAAATTTTTGTTGTTAAATATCTGAAAAGAAAAAAGAAATTTCAACTTTATTGGAGATAGGATAGTATTTAGTTTCGAAGAATTGTGACATATTTTATTTTATTTTATAGGATGTATGAATGAAATGTTGATATGTTCTTTTTTTCGAAATGTTTATGATCATGGTTTTGATAGTTTCGTAGGTTAAACGTCTTGAGTAGCAAAAATGTCTTGTCATTTGTGTTTGTTTGATGGAGGCTCGGGGATAATTGTAGTTTGTTGTTGGTTCATAATTCGTTTCTCGAATTTAGCTAATCGATAGTAGTAAAGGAAATGTTTAAAATATTTTATATAAAGGAATCATTTAAATTGTTTTTTTGTTACAGTTGTTTGACTTAGTTTTGTTTATTGTTGTGTTTTGCAACAATTTTTTGTTTGATCGTTTGCGGATAAGTTCATTTTGTGTTTGACGACGGATGCGGTTACCGACGATTAGTTTTGTGTACATTGCTGGTGTATCCTTGAATGTATCATGGTATACTTGATGCATATCTCGTTTGCATGTTTTGAAACGTTTTTCATAGGTAAAATGAGTAAAGAATTTTTCGTTAATGGTTGAGATGTTTTCTTCAGATTTTTTTGGGTCCGGGTTCGGTTGTTATTTCTCATCATCATCTGCTGGATCGTTGTCAATGTCAGCCAGTGCTGTACTCAATGCGAATTGTGTTTGTCGAGGTGTTGGTTGACCTAATATTTGTCTTCGCAAAAGAAAATATTTTTGTTCGTCATCGATTAATGGTAGAAATTGTGATTTTGATATATATTCCGAAAAGTATTTGTGAAATTCATTTTCTATAAATGTTTATGGATAACTAAATAGTAAACGGGTGTGGGTGTGGGTGTGGGTGTGAAAAAAGCTGCCATGACCGGTTTCGATCTTGCTTAAGGATCTCATCAGATGGCTTAATACTATTCAAGTTTGGAAAATTTCAAAGAAAATTTCGAAGAAAAATTCAAAGAAAAATTTAAAACTAAATAGAAAAATTAAAATTCAATGTTACAAAGAAAATTTTAAATAGATAACTAAATAAATAGATAAAATTCAATTTATAATAGAATCTTAAAATTATTTGGCAGTAGTGTGAAAGAAGCTGCCATGACCGGTTTCGATCTTGCTTAAGGATCTCATCAGATGGCTTAATACTATTCAAGTTTGAAAAATTTCAAAGAAAATTCCGAAGAAAAATTCAAAGAAAAATTTGAAACTAAATAGAAAAATTCATTTCAATGTTATAAATAACTCGTGAGAGAGAGTTAAATTCTATTATGGCTTGAAATTTTGTTTTTGTCCTTCAGGAGACAGTTCGAATATTTCGAAAGTTAGTCTTACCGAATTTTATGTCTTTCGAGATGAAAAAAATTTCTGATGTAGTTTTCGATAGAATATTTTCGATTCTCACTTATTTTTTATTGAATTTTCGGAATGAGATTAAAGGAAATAATGACAGTAATAGTTCGTTGAATTGACATTGTTTATGGATGTGGATGATTTTGATATTTGTTTCATTTTCTATTATTATTTTGTTAATTTTGTGGGTTTAGTTGTTGATGCCTTTTTTTTGCGGTTCTCATCTAGAATGAATAAAGCAGTGGATACTATATAATGTTTTAAAAGTTGTTTTTTCTATTTTATTCATCATACTTGCTTTAACTTTGTTTTTTAATGTTTCCTGTCTTGGACGTTTTTGAATCAATTCTTTCATTGTGTTAATCAATGGAAAACAGATTGGCCTATCTCTTGACGAAAAGACAAGTTCAATCTGCTAGTCTCAACCTTTGCTTTTCAGCAACCGACTTTTGTGTCGAAAATTAATGATATAATTAATGTGCTTGAATATAAATTAATTGAAATAAATGCAGAGTTTGATTTCGCCGACGCGTTTCGTGTATTTATTTAATAATTTGAAACGCTCATCAGGGCTCTGCATTATAATAATAAAAAAGCACAAAAGAAAAAAGTAAATAAAAACTTGTTAATATAAAGTACGATTAAATGACGCGCAAAAGAAAAGACTAAACTACAAATAATTATACAGTGAGATTAAATGTATAGTACACACTATAATAGTTAACAGGAAAACAGATTATTTGTAGAAAAATTTAAATTAAATTAGATTAAATTACATATCGAAGGAAAAGTTTCTGACAAAAATTTATTTACATATTATTATATGTAGAAGAAGATTCAAAAAACAAAAATTAAAAACTATAGATTAAATTAAATGAACTTATATCATCTGTAGAAAGAATCACATTAGAAATTAAAGAAGGTCTGAAAAATAAACCAAAAGAAATTAGAGACAAAGTGAATGGGCATCATCTGTAGAAATAATTAGATTAAAATTGAAAAACGGTATAGAGAACCGAAAAAAACAACTTAAAATGTAGATTCAGGAAAACGGTCTAAATGAACCGCAGAAAGAAACTACAGATATACATCTATTTGTAATAAGTAATGGGAATAATTAAATGCTACCAACAATACATAAAAGTAAAAGCTTTTAAAAAATGAAATAAGTAGTGGGAATAATTTTAAAACTTTAATAAGATATTAGTTTGAGAATCATAGTAAAATATTCATTTGAAGTCAGTTGGATCGTTGAATATCGATTCCCATTGATCTAGGATGGGTCAACTGTCTTTGTAAATTTTTAACGTTACGTGTACCAAGAACAGGTACAACTTCATTATTAGGAGATTCGCCAAAGTATTTATTCCATAAAATGTGGAATTTACCAGGGAATGCTTTCATACTTGAACAGTAAGTAAAATGGACAAACATAGTCTTACCATAATTGACTGGTAGTTTTTCTTTCAAAGGAGAATCTATTACCTTCTTACGGTAATTTACATAATTGTTACAGGTTAACAGTTGATCAATACTTAGTTTCAATAGTATATGATTGAATTGCTCATCAATAAATTCATTTGGATATTTATTCAATAGTAAAGCCATTCGTAATTTTTCATGTTCATTTAAGTAAGTTTGAAATGTAGAACAATATCTAATCGCACGAAGTAGCATGGTAAATATAATATTTTTCTTCATGTGCAATGGATGAACGCTATTGTATGGCAAGTAATATGGTTCATAGGATGGTTTTTGATAGACTGTAGTAAATAATTGTCCATCTTGATTTTCTATGTGTAAGTCGAGAAAATCTGCACTTGAACCAATATTCTCTGATAAGGGTGCTTTCACGCAGGTCCGCCCAGATTTACATCGACCTTCTGCAGGCAAGATTTAATCATGCTAGTTTTGTAGCCGTGTCGAGTTGTGCAGGAAACCATATTTCGTTTTTAACGAAATCATGCGCTAAGTCCTCCAGATAGGGCTCAAAATCCGATTTTCTAGAAATCCGATACCCTAAACCAACAAGTTTCGGTTTTTGTGAACACGCTTTGAAAATCTTAATCAGGCCATTGGATAGAGCATAAAAAGTTGTCTATATGAAATAATTTTCGGGTGCGTACATAAAAATCTCGAAGCACCAGCGTACTTGCAAAAACCAGAAAAATGCTATTTTTGCTAAAATTGAGTACTCTAGAAAACCTACATGTGGACCTAGACACCATGATTTATTAGAACCAAAATGAAGCTTAGGCAATGCTAGTTCGAAATAGATGGATTAAATTTTCAGAATACATTCCTTAATTAAAATATTCGACTTTCAAAAACCAGGGATTTCCGAAAACCTCATATTGGGCCTCCATTTTCTCGAGAACTATACGCCAGAATTCATTCAAATTTTTTTTATAAGTAGCCCTCAGTGAGTGCTACCTCTGCCAAGAATATTAGTTCTCGCATCCTGGAATTACAAAAGTTACGATGCCTACAATTTCTTAAAATTCGCAGTGTTAAACCTTGGGATTTTTCGATTATGATTCTGAAAATCATCGTTTTAATGATGCGTATTAGGTAAATTTTCATCCTGAATCCAAATACACTCATAGTTGCAGCCCATTGATAGCAGATATTTCTAATATAAAGAGAAAACAGTGAAAAGTCTTAGGTAAGCATAGATGTTTTGAGCAGTACAT